>JARFYF010000060.1:28538297-28548338 GCA_030265395.1 Rhina ancylostomus | reverse complement strand
GTTGAGTGTGGGTCTTCAGGCTCCTGTACCTCCTCCCCGATGGTAGTAATGAGAAGAGGGCATGTCCCAGATGGTGAGGGTCCTTAGTGATAGATGCCACCTTCTTGAGATACTACCTCTTGATGGTGGTGGTGATTGCATCAATGTGTTAGACCCAGGGACGTTCCTATTTACTCTAGTTAGGGCCCTCATACATCTATACACCTCAGTTAAGTCTCCCTCAGCTTCCTCTGTTCCAAAGAAAATAACCTCAACCTCTCTGCTCTCTCTTCACAAACATCCTTATAAATCTCCTTTGTGCTCTCTCCAGAATGGGGCACAGTGTGCAAGTGGTGGTCTAACTAGTGTTGTGTACAGTTCAAGCATAACCTCCCTGTTCTTATATTCTTTGTCTTGGCTGATGAAGGAAAGCATCCCATATGCTTTTCTAACCATTCTAACTGCATGCCTTGTTACCGTTAATGATCTGTGTGTATACACTCCTTGTGGAACACACAGCACATAATAACCGAGAACCTGTGTGGAACCACACGCACAAACTATAGCCATAGGCCTGGCTTTTAACTGTCCTTCATAATTACATATCCCAAAACCTGCACAGTGGGGCACATCCGAATTTCTCTTCCATTCCTACCCCTGCAAGGTGTGATTGTATTCTAACAATGTGAAAGTTCTAAAGAGCACGGACATATTTGTAGGTTTATACAATGCGTTGCAAGGTTTTCATCACTCAGTACTAGACAGTCTCATTAACAACATATCTGGTGTCTGTGAGGACCAGAGCAATAGAGTGGCCTTAACTGCACAGCCCAGTCTCTTGTTAATGACTGCACCAGCAACTTCTGTAAATGGGTGTCTGATAGTGAACAGCCTCCAGTAACTTGTTCTCCTAGACTTGAGCTACTGATTACAGCAGAACCAGTCCCAGAGGAACTAGTGTCTGAGTCACAGAGGCAGAAATTATTCTGTAAATGAAATCAGAAGGACCAGCTGCTCCACTTCCTCTTGCGAGCTGGGCTTTAGCATTCAGAACCACAGGAACAAACCTTTCTTCAGCCAGTCAGAGTACTCAAGCATGTTATGCTTTGCATTGGAAAATACCCTGAAGATTCATTAACTGAGAAAGCCAACATTGTAAAAGTACCATTCATCCAATGTTTATTTTTACCAGTACACTCAGACAAGGTCAAATGACAGACTGTGATCTAGCATGACCCTACCAGAGATATTTCCATACATTATCAACATACATTATTCTCATTCCTCATTATTCCATGCTCAGTTTACAGGCATTAGGGTGATATTAGTTTCAGTGGTTCTGTATTGAATCCATTGCCCGTAGCATGCTTCCCAATTCTGCAGCCATTCCAGCTGTGGCTCAGTTGAGTGCACTATTGTCTTTGAGTTGGAACGGTCAAGCCACACTGCAAAAACTCGTGCAAACTCCAAGCTGGTACTCCAGCACTCCCAGGACTCCTGCCTCCTGGATGAAATGTAAAGCTGAGCCCTAGTTTCTCTCTCCAGTGATGCCGTAGCACTATTTTGAAGAAGCAGAGGGTGGGGCACAAATGCATCAAGCTGCCAGAGGAATTAGTTGATGCAGCTACAATAACAACATTTGAAAGACATTTGGATAAGTACATGGACAGGAAAAGTTCAGAGGGATACGGCCAAACAGGGGCAAATGTGACTAGTTTAGGTGGGCACCTCAATCGGCATGGCCAAGTTGGGCCAAAGGGCTGTTACCATGCTGCACTACTCTATGATGCTAAGTGCAGGGCAGTGACAGAGTTCTATCACACAAAATCAGGCCCTTCAACCTATCGAGTCTATGTTGACCATCGAGCATGCCTTTAAACTAAACCTGTTTTATTCGCCCCAAATTACCATCAACTCCCCCTTGATTCTACCACTCACTTACGTACTGGGGACAATTTAAAATGATCAATCAACCAACCAACTCACATGTCTTCGGGATGTGGGAGGAAACTGGAGCACCCAGGGGAAACCCATGCGGTCACAGGGCAAACATGCAAACTCCACACAGACAGCACCGGAGGTCAGGATTGAACCTGTGTGTCTAAACCTGGGAGGCAGCGGCTCTACCAGCTGTGGCACTGTGTCGCTCTGAATTAAAATCTATTGATCTGTCCAATATTTACAATTTAATCAATATTTGTTCATGAGTACTGTACTGTTTGTGGGAAGTTGCCAATGGACCACTAAGTTCAAACATTGCAAAGGACCCAACACTATGAAGGGCCATCATTAACTGAGAGTTGCTTCAGGTCACTCTGAATGAAAAAGACGTTTTAATTAGGGATAAGAGGCCACAAAACATGGTGCAAGTCAAGTTATTATAAGAGGTTTTAAAAATATATTTATTACAGGATGTTGGGTCAGATTGTTCTTGATCCAACCCATTGCCTGAACCTGAGCCCCACTGTGTTTTCCCCACAGCAGCAGAGCTGTCATTGATCACCAGGGTTCGGGTCCAAGGCTGTCCTGTGAACAGTGAGAGGTGAGGTGGAGACTGTCTTGAGAAGTGCACCCAGAGGACCCGTTCTCAGCACAATCAGATGGCCTCTGCCAGCTCCATCCGTCAAAGACTCGCTTCACCATTTTTAAATCTCTCTGGTAATCAAAAATTAAGTAATTTTAATCAAGTTAAATTTCAAAAAATAAAGATGTTATTAACTTAAAACATATTAAACTGTTAATTAATGAAAAACGAGAATACACAGAGAAATAAAGAAAAATAAATTGAAATCTAAACATTGACCCCAGCCAGCTGAATGGAGCCACAATGGGTCGGCTGCCTGTGGCTGATGCAGTTCTGAGGGGCCAGATGCGAAGGTGCAAGACTGCTGGTTTCAGTAAGTTACAGAACGTTCCTGGGCTCTGTGGTAACACCTTGGATCTCCAGCATGTTCTGAGCTCCCACACTGTGGTGTGCGGAGTGGAAGTCTGGACTTGGCTGACAGGTGCACTGCCACAGACAATGAATCCCTCACAACCCACCCGCTAACCCTTGGCCTAATCTGGCCCACAGAGGTTTTGGATATAAACTTCAGGATGATTCATTTCTCTAACTGTATTTTAGTGATGAACCATTTCACCCTGCGTGGCTTAGGTCTAACTGCAGACATGCATGCATACATACATATATACATATATGCAAAAGTATACATTTGGAGCAAGAGTAGGTCACACTGCCCTTTGACCCCATGCAACCACTTAATCAGATCTTGGACGATCTGATTGCAACATCAACTCTACGCTACCAGCAAATCTCGGTAGCCTTTCACCCCGTTGCTTATATTCACCTATGCCTTACCTTTAAACAGTGACCCCCAAGTTCTAGGTTCTCCCACATGACCCTGTCCACCCTATCATGACCCCTCAAGATCTTTGAGGTTAATTTGATCATGAGCTGATGTGTTACAGGTTGGAATAAAATGCATCATATGTGAGGACATGGAAGCTGTGAAATGGGTGCAGTATAGATGCGTTAACCTGGCTTGAGTGCTGAAGGAAGAGGTCATGGGGGTACATACAAGAGGCTGGGTTGTTCCTTTTAGAAAAATGACCAAAAGGATTTGATGAAACCATTTTAAATTACAAAAAATTAACTGTAATTATGGAGAAATTGGGTTGAAAGGTCTTAAGGCAAACAGGGACATGCTGAATATCCTTAGCCTTTGAAAATGTGTCAAGACATTGGCATGACCATATAATGTCTGGGGTTCTCATGAACAGCAATAGAATTCCAACCAAATAATTTGTTAACTGATATTGGTTAATGATTAAATATTTGCTTAGAATGCTAAATGCAACTTCTCTTCCCTTCCTTGAAAACTGCTAAGGAATAGGTTGCCTCCACCTGAGAGAACAGATTTAGCATCACTTCAAAAGACCTGTAGTGTAGGAGACTTAGGGGTGACCTTACAGAGGTGTATAAAATCATGAGGGGTATATATGAGGTGAGTGCACACAGTCTTTTTCCCAGAGAAAGGGAATCAAAAACTAGAGGGCATAGGTTTAACGTGAGAGGGGAAAGATTTAAAAGGACCTGAGGGACAACTTCTTCACATAGAGAGTGATCAGTATATGGAATGAGCTGCCAGAGGATGTGATTGAGACAGGTACAATAACAACTTTTAAAAGACATTTGGACAGGTACATGGGTAGGAAAAGTGTAGGGAAATATGGGACGAATATGGGAAAATGGGACTTAGAAGAACATCTTAGTCAGCATGTACCAGTTGGGATGAAGGGCCTGTTTCTGTGCTGTATGACTCTATGCCTCTATGACTGCAGCTCCAGTGGTGCAGTCCTGCACTAGAGTATGAACACAGAAGTTTTGGTGCTTAATTTTCTCAGGTGAATCTTGAAACCACATTCTCATCATCCAAGGGCATAGTGCAAGTGCCAAAGACAGATTTGACACGATAAACTTTCACTTTGTATTGACAAGAAATAGTTACTCAGGAAAGATCTGAACTACTAACCAAAATGAACACCTCATTATAAACATATAAGATTGCTTGGAATGTTTTGAACAATACTTGAACAAACCAAAAGGCAAAGGAACTGAGGGAGCAATGTAGTTAAAGTCTTTTCTAATTCATGGAATATAGGGACATTCCTGGAAATTAAAAAAAATCTTAATTTATTCCAGCCTTGAGAAAAAGGTCAAACAACAATCTTGGGAATTATCAGCCAGTTAGCTTAACATGACCAATGGGAGCAATATTCAAATCTATTTTAAAAAGGAGCAACTCAAGTGCACTTAATGAGAACAAACCTAATGATTCCAAACCGACAAGAGTTCTAAAAGGTAGGTCAGGCCCAACAAATTAATTAGAATTGTTTCAGATAATGCTAATGTCAGAATGATTGGATGGTAGAAACTCTGTTCACTTGACTTTGAAAAGCCATTTGTTGAGATGTGTGGCTGTTTCTGGTTGTAAACTGAGCAACCTATTGACTAGGTTACAACCAGAGTGGTGATTACTGACAGCAGTGGATACCAATGCTGGTCGTGCATGGAGACTGCAATTCAGAATATTTGAAACTCATCTTCCAAATATTTCAGAAATATATTTTTTCATAGAGTGAAAATTATTCCTTCCCCAAAGAGTCTCTGTTCTTTTACTCATGACTCACTTGTGTTATTTTTACACGGTTTTTATGTTTCTTTCTCATTGCAAAGATCTGATGCTGCAAATCTGTCTTTGAAGAGGTGTTTTGAAACCATTTTCCTCTTCCTCACCCTACAGGTTAATTTTAATATTCATGATTCAATACGAGCTAAGGTGTACAGGATTTGCCAAGCAATTGCAAAATCTGCATGGACAATTTAAAAATTAGTTAAAGATATGACACTATTTATAGACTCCATCTGGAGGGATGTTGTTGATGGGCAGCATGTAGTGAGAAACGGGAGGGCCCTTGAGGTGGGAAGGAGATTCCAGAGGCTCCAAGGTGAGAAAAGAGAAGCCATTCCCTAGCTGTAACAAGAAAAAAAAGACTTGAATTTATATAGCACCATTCTCAATCTCAGAATGCCCAGAGAACTTCACAGCCAACCAGATGTGCCTGAAGTGACTGATGTAATGTACCAGAGCCACACAGCAATCGATGACAGAGGTGTGTGGGGGAGGATTGTGTGTCCACACGTCAGAGGTCACAGAATGCATTGTGATGTGCAACACAAATTAGAACCATTCTAGTGCTGTGAAACTTGGGAAGGATGCAGAAAAGACGGAGCTGCAGAGCAGTTAGGTAGGGACTGTGGAGGTGGAAAGAGCTTTGAAGAGAAAAGTGAGGTAGGAAATGGGATGACAGCAGATTTTAATGAGGGGGGGCAGTCCCTAAGGAGTGGGATCCATTTACATGGTACCTAGTATGAGTGGACTGAAGAGTTGCTGAGTGAAAGTGAAGCAGAGGAGACAACCGGAGGATGGAAATGCAGCAGACACAACATCATAAAGGATTTCAGTACCACCAGCTGTTGTAGTGATTGTACAAAAGGACCAGAATCAGAAGATACAGACACAATTAATATTGGAAAGGCAATTAGCTACCACTGACACAGGATTTTTGAATGATAAAATGCTGGGAATATAATCTAATTTCTGGGGGACTTAAAAATGGAAAAAGCTGTGACAAGGAGTGATCCATCATTCAAGAATTTGTCCCCCATGATTGATGGCAGCTGAGAAAGGTTCAGGGTAATGGTTCCAGCCTGCCAAAAGACAAGCCATAAATTTTCCAAAGCAGATCTTCCTGTTAAAACATGTAGCTGGCTGTAAAGTTTTTAATGAAAACAAACATTATGAGTAAAGGAATAAAGTGCTAGCAACTTGACAGAAGAGAAATTATTATTACTATGCAAAACATACAAATATAAGGCTGGAGATTGTCTGCAATATTAAGCTGTGGAAAGTTCATATGTTTAGAATACACCTCTGCTTTCTATTTCAGTTGAAGCATTGAACTATTTAGATTAAGTGGACAGCATTGAATGAACAGATATGTAGATATTTCAATGGCTTCACCATCTTTGGAAGCTGAGAAAGTCGATCTGATCTGAGAACTAATTAACCCAACATTACAAGTGGAACCTAGCCATAGTTACAGAAACCAGAAGGTTGGATAGATAAGCTTGTACAATGTAGTGATACTGGTAATTCAAAGATCCTTTTTAATGTTAAAGGCATCCTAGTAAGTTGTTGCCTGTGAAGTGGACAGGATTTCTAGAAGGACTCAGATATGAAGAGGTTAGGCCAGAAAAAAATTCCACACTGCAACTTCTGAGCTCACTGACTAACCAGCAGTTCAGATGAACAGTCTCAATCTCTTGAATGCCCATTTCCCTCCATAGATGCTGCCTGACCCATTGAGTTCCTCCAGCACCTTTCACATTGCTCCAGATTCCACCATTTTCAGTCTCTTCTATCTTCACTTTGCTGCTCCACTGTGAAATCTCTTCAAGGTATTCCCTCCCTGAAGGGGTTTTCCTATTCTCTTCAACAGTCCAGATGAAGGGTCTTGACTCAAAATGTCAACTGTCCATTTCCTTCCATAGATACTGCCTGACCCGCTGAGTTTCAGCAGCACCTTTGGTGTGACTAGTTTGCATATTGTGCCATTACAAGAACACTCAAAATGAGTTTATTTGACCCAGGTAATTAACTTTGTAATGTACCTCTGCTGTCCACCCTGACAACTGATGGTCTTCTTCCATCAAACCTTCACACACATTCAGTGACATTCCATTGTCATGGCACTGTAACCCATGAATTCTGAAAGAAAAATTACCCAGATGAATTAGTTACTAAGGAACTTGATTTGAGCTCATGTTTGAGTTTTTTGGCTTATTTGGATCATTATGGATAACTGATAAAGAAAACTTTGCATTTCTATAGAGCCTTTCAGTAGCTTAAGCACTTTACAGCCAATGAAGTTTTTGTTTTGACATCTCGTCTCTGCTGTTATGGAAGAAGAATACAACCATTTCAGTGGGGTTAATTGATAAAAGAAACATGGGGTTAATACACCCCCACTCTTCAACTCAATGGTGTCATGAGATTTTCTTATTTCTCATTCAAACAATGTCTGATAGTGTAGCACTCTCTCAGTACTGCAATGGAGTACCACCCTACATTTACGTACACACACCTTTGCCGATTTGAAACCATAATCTCTCTCAGGGGTGAAAGTCTTACCCATGGAGCCATACCTGGCAGAAGGATTTGTGGCCTCCTCCAGAACCTGGTGCAAGATGTGTGTTTAATGTGCAACTTCCACCTGCCATGGATCCAGGAAGATGCTGTAGTAATGGCTGGTGGCTTCTCTTCTATCTCCTTTAGTTCCTTAACATTCAAATATCAACTTGCCCAGGCACTTGTGCTTCTGGATTGTTGACTAAACAAGGCATTATCATTTGCAGATGAAGTCTTGTTATGTGAATCCAGTCTCCACATTTATGTCAGTCTAGTTTGGTATCTTGGGTTAATGAAGTAATCATACCAACAGAAAACAGGTTCTCAGACAGACTGCTTCTTTCAGATAAGCAAGGACTTGTTTTCCTCACAGAATCAACAAGGAATTCAAAGGTTTGATAGTTCTTGTCTCTCATAATTGGCTGCCCTTATATATTAAAAAAATCATCTTGTTACCTCCACTTTCAAAACCAATGAGATATGATTGAAATGGAAATGTTGTGTTTTATTTGAAGAGTTTTTTTTGAGCAGAGGGAGTCAATGTGATTTAAACATTAGTTTATTTTAGTGAAGTGTACCTTCAAAGGAATCTTACTTCTGCGAGTGGATATCGCCAATATGAGTGATGGATCGTTTCTGGCATCCTTGGTTAATGAATACAAGGCTGCTCTGTGGTGAGGTTAGTCCTTTTCGAAGTATTAGGATTCCCAAACCTACAGACTGGAGGAACTAGATGAATTTAATAGTCAAATCAAGCAAAGATTGGAGAAGATAAGTCACATTTGCTAGTTAAAATGCGTGACAGAGAAATCCTTTGAACGTGATTCAGTGCCCTGAGATGTCTCTTTTTTTTGTTCCTATCAGAGGTGACATCCACATTCCATACAACTAATCCTCCTTACACAACATCCCTAGATCTGGATTGAACTGTCTAAGTTCCAGGAAAAGTTATTTCAGCCTTTCGCAGGTTGATTCTGTTCTTTCAATAAGTACATTTGGGAACTTGTTTTAGTTCCACATGCTCTTACTTGCCATCACAATTGGACTGAACCCAGAAAGTCACCCACAAGACTCAGTCTGAAAGGATTGGATGTGCTTCACACCTTCACCAATGCAATCTGACAAAGTTTTGTTCATTTCCTATACTTTTCAAAATAGCTAATAAACTTTCTTGATTCAACAAGCTTCAATGTTTCCTGAGCAGAAACTTGTGGAACACCGTTGGCTTTGAGCAAGAGGTCTTCACCATTGCAGGGGTGTGATTAGTCAGCCAATCTGAAGAGATGATTACCATGGGGGCTGCCATCCTTTGGATGACCACGAGCTCTGTCATTCTTTTGCACTGGTGCAACAACACACTCAAATTCCCATAAGAAGTGGATGAACCATTCATTCATTTCATTGCTCTTTGTGGGATCCTGCTGTGTAGAAAATGACATCTACATTTTTCTGAAGAACAGTTCAAGATCATTACTTGCATGTGGTGTAAAACGGTAAGTCCTGGCAGAAGGAATTTTCCAATTCTTGCAGAGTCGTCATGAACACCCTCTGCTCCCTCCTTGTGCACTCACATCTCTCCTATAATACAGACACCAAAACTGTACACATTCTCAAGCTGTGGCCTAATTAGTGTTGCGTACAGTTCTGGCATAACTTTCCAGCTCCTATATTCTATTATTATCTTATAAAGGAAAGCATGCCAAGTACCTTTTTAACCACTTCATTGAGCTGTCCTGTTACCATTGAGGATCTGTGGCCTACGTTCTAAGGCCCTTCTGTTTCTCCACAGTACTCAGTATCTCCTGTTTATTGTACATCCCAAATCACTTCCATCCCAAATCACCTCACACTTGTCAGGATTAAAGCCTATTTGCCAGTTTTCAGACAAGCAGACCAAACCATTCACATCTGCTCGCAATCTAATTCTTACCACCTCACTGCCAACCACACTCCCAATGTTTGTGTCATTGGCAAACATCTTTATCATGTCCTCAGAGTTACACCTAATTCATTCATGTATATTACAGGAAGCAAGGGGCTTTGTGCCAAAGAACATCGAGACCCACTGGCAACATTCCACTGGCACCCTTCAACCACTGCCCATAACTTCCTGCCACTGACCCACTACTGGGTACAATCTGCCACTCTCCCTTGGATCCTGTGGGATTTTACTTTTTTAAAATAAGCCACATGGGACATTGTGAAAGGGCATACTGAAGTCCATCATAAAATGCACTGCACTACCTGTAACCTCCTCATAAAATTGAATGGTTCGTAAGACACAACCATCCCATAACTAAGTGCCTTTTTT
>JARFYF010000060.1:28481121-28491855 GCA_030265395.1 Rhina ancylostomus | reverse complement strand
GATAGGAAGGGTTTAGAGGGATATGGGCCAAATGCAGGGAAATGGGACTTGCTCAGGAAGGCACCTTGGTCGGCATGGATGAGTTGGGCTGAAGCACCTGTTTCCGTGCTGTGTAACTCTATGACTTTATAAAACTAAACCAGAAAATGCTGGGAACACTGAGCTGGTCAGGGAGCATCTGCAGAAAAAACAATTAATGTTTTAGGTCAAAGACGTTTCATCAGAACTGTGGAAAAGGGGAAACAAGTGAGTATCGAGCTGGGAGGGAAGGATGGGACAAAGGGAATATCTCTGATAGGGTGAGGCCAGGGTTGCCTTGGGGATAAGCTGTTGAAGAAGTTTTCTTCTTCATGATGTGCTCAGATTCCAACTGGTTCACCAATGTTTTTCAGGGGAGAAATCCATCTTCTTTACTCAGTTTGGCCTATATATGACTCTAGACCCACCAATATGGTTACTGTTTAGTGCATCATCAGTCAGAGACAATTAAGGATTGTCACTAAATGTTGTATTGGCATTGATGTCCATATCATGTGAATAATTACATTTTTAAAAACTCATTAGCTCTTAAACCTTTTGGATATCCTATGGTTGTGAAAGGCACTATACAAAAGAAAAACTCTCTTCTATCTTTCCATCAATTAATTACATCCATGTCGAATCATTATTCCTTTCAATTAAAATTTCCACTGAGGGTTTTAATAGATAAAGATATTATAGGCCAATTTTGGTGATACCACATGGCCATAGATAACACATCCAATTCTTTTAGAAACAAGTCACCTCTGCAAATGCACAAATAATTTAATAAAGAAACATAAAAAGTTGATGTCTTATGCCAAGGAGTAATCTCCCCTCTGATATAATTTGAATGTGAATAGATCACTGGATGATGTAACATTCCTAGTCTCCAAAAGCATCATGAGTTTTGTGGCTGAACTTAGCTTAGGGATATAATTCTTTTCTTTTGTATAAATTCCCTGAAACCATTACAAAATTTGGAACATGTTGCTCATTTATTTTCATGTGACTGATGGTATCAGCTGCTATTTGGTCACAGGTATATGAATTTTCATTTTGTGGTGCTTTTGATCAATCATCCTTAACTAAGTATAGTTCCCATTCATTCTCTACCATCAGATTGGACTTGAGTTGTAGAAGCTTCTTTCTGTCTAATTTTTGATTGCTTCAATTTGTTTCCTTTTGTTTTGAATGCACTATCCGAGAGAGAGTTCTGTTAGCAGAGGTCTCGCCTTGAGACAGAAAATCATGCATTCAAATCACATCCAGAACAGTTGTACGTAAAAATCTCGACTGAAGCTCCACTGTGGTACTGAGGGACAACTGACTTGGCAGAGATCTGGTCACAGAGTCACAGAGGGATACAGTACACTAACAGGTCCTTTGAGTCCACACCAAATGTTAAGCATCCATTTACACAGATCCTATTCTCCACACATTCCCACCAACTCTCTCCACCCACTCAGATTCTGTCTCTCATCCGTACACTTGAGGCAATTTACAATTGACAATTAACCTACCAACCCACATGTCTTTGAAATGTGGGAAGAAACCGGAGCACCCAGAGAAAACCCACATAGTCACAGGTAGAACATACAAACTCCACACTGGCAGCACTGTAGGTCAGGATTGGACCTGGGTCTCTGGAGTTGTGAGGCAGCAACTTTACCAGTTTGCCATGCGTCACCCTCTTTTGGATGAGTCATTAAGCCAAGGTCAGCCTCTGCTCATTGGTGACAGGTGAGGAGGTGCATTATTAGCATCTATTTAAGATAGTTGCAGTGTTTTTAACTGATTTCTATTTTGTGGGTGTTTTTCATTGGTAATTGGTTTATCATTGTCACATAGACCGAGATACAGTGAAGAGCTTTGTTAGCGTGCTATCCAGACAGATCATTCTGTACATAAGTACATTGGGATAATACAAAAAGAATATAAAACAGAATGCAGAACACAGAGTCACAATTACAGAGAAAGTGCAGTGCAGGTGTTTAGGGTCATAGAGTTATACAACAAAGAAACAGGTCCGTGGCCCAGCTGGTCCATACCAGCCCATCCAAGCCAGTCCCATTTGCCTGCATTTGGCCCATAGTCCCTTGAAACCCTTCCTATCCATGTTCTTGTCCAACCGTCTTTAAAAAGTTGTTATTGTACCTGCTTCAACCACTTCCTCTGACAGCTCATTCCATATGCGGACCACCCTCTGGGTAAAAAATGTTACCTCTCAAGTTCCGATTAAATCTCTCTCCTCTCACCTTAAACCTATGCCCTCTAGTTCTCAATTCCCCAACCCTGGGAAAAAGACTGTATACATTCACCCTTTCTATGCCCCTCATGACTTTATACACCTTTATAAGATCACCTCTCAGTCTCCTGTCCTCCAAGGAAAAAAGTCCTAGCCTGTCCAACCCCTCCCTATAATTCAATCCCACAAGCCCTGGCAACATTCTTGTGGATGTTTTCTGCACTCTTTCCAGTTCAATAACATCTTTCCTGTAGCAGGCTGACCAAAACTGCACACAATACTCCATGTGCAGTCTCACCAACATCTTGTACACTGTAACATAACCTCCCAACTTCCATACTCAGTGTCCTGACTGATGAAGGCCAGCGTGCCAAAAGCCTTCTTCACCAACCTGTCTACCTGTGATGCCATTTTCAGGGAACCCTGTACCCAAACTGTGAAAAATTATTATTTGGAAGATTTTTAATAATATTTTGTTTTACAAGTTCTGAGCATTTCAGATATCAATGTCTTCAAAACATTCAGTGGCCCCGATCGTGCTGGTGTGCCTATGGTAGGCCTCAGCAGCTACCACAGCTGTCGTGTGAGTGCAGCCAACTGCTTGTGTAGAAATATCCCCAACCCAGGGGTAGATGGTGGGAAATTTCAGCCATGGAAGAACTGCCCCACTAGATATGTATTCTTCTCTTTAACATTATTCTGAGAACAAAGGTAATCCTTAAACCTTATGAGGAATGCACACCTTCACTTTTCGCCTTAAAATGTTATATTTCATTTTCCCAGAGTCCTTTCTAAGTTACGGTTTAAGACTGTGGCTTACATCATGTTTATTTTCACAGGCCACTTGCTGCAGAGAGATACAGCACGTGATTACTATGCAAAATACAGCACACCAGTGAGTGAAGTGGTACATTAAATACATGCAATATACCCACATTGTTGCGTTATGTAACACATAATATTTTGTAAAATGAGACCATAAAATAGAACTACCATGGTGATTTTCCCAGAGATGTTTCAAAATTGCATGTTATCAAAACCCTATAATTTATGGCTTTCAAAATGACACGACGAATATCCCACAGAACGTGGTGAGCTGTGTGCAGCTTCCAACAAAAATCAAAACATGCCAGCTGTTGAAGATGGTGGTCTTATCTTGGTAGTCACACTCTGACCGCTGAGTCAAAAGGTCAAGTCTTTAACCACTGCTCCACTGGACACGATCGAGCAGGCACTTCAGCACTGATCGAGTCCTGCTCTCTCATCTGTGCCAGCTTTCACACACCACATTAAACGGACACCTCATGTGCCATCTCCGAAGGATACACACCCTGATTTAAAAAGTTCCTTCAGTGTCTCAAAATAATTTTTCATGGCTCCTTGTGGGATCTCACTGAGCACAAATAGCTGGCAACTTTACCTACAATACACTTAGTATTTTGAAAGGTATATTGGACAAACAGTTCTTAGAGTTGTCCTGAGAGATGCTGTGAAAAGAGCCTTTCTCTTCTCAAGTCAAGTTTATTGTCATATGCACCAGTAGAGTGAGGTACAGATGCAATGAAAAACTTGCTTGCAGCAGCATCACAGACAACACACAGATATAAATTATACATAAATTATACAAGACAGTGAAGAGAGAGTGAAAAAAAAGACTGTGCAAAAGAAGACCTTAGAGTCATGGTTCTGAGTGCTGGCCCTCGATCCGGCCCCAGTCATCGTGCCTTATTGTGCAGCACATGGATTCCATGCACTACTAATTGCATAATGACACACACCTGAGTCCCATCAGGGGACCAGCATAAGACCCCTAGTTTCACTAGCACAAGTTGCCAGAGTATTGGTCCACCTTGGGGGTGTCCTTTATCTCTGGCTGCTTGGAGCTGGCAACTGGGTTTGCTGTGTCTCCTTGAAAATCCTGTTTCTGTGTTGGGACTCTGCCTCAGAGCCCCAAGGCAAGATTCCTTCTGGTCTCTGCCTGTGTTTGGTTCTGATGAAGCATCCTGACTCCAGTCTTGTATTGGGGTTCTGCATTTGTGTTCTCTGTGATCTTGTGTGACATTGTGACACACTCCATCACTCCAAGCTTGCCTGCAGATAGAGTAAGTCTTGAGAGATGTCAGAGTCAGCAGATGCTGGAATCTGGAGCAAACAACAATCTGCTGGAGGAATTCAGTGGGTCTAGCAGCATCTGTGGGGGGTGGGGAAGGAATTGTTGATGTTTTGGGTCAAAACCCTGCATCAGGGCTGCCTTGACTTCCTTCCCCACTTGTAGTCTGTGGGCTGAAACAATGGCTGTGACTTGTGATGAGAACTGGCTGTTAATCCTTTTTCATTCTGTGCTCTAACGATATTGATAAAGGAACTGAGAAAATACTCTGGGCCAGATTAAATTCTCACCTTGGTTGATGATGGAGCACCAGTTAAAATCAGACATGCAGCTTAATCAGTAAAATTGGTCTTCACATAATAATGCTGAGAGTGAGACATTTTTCTGTCCTCTAGTCCTTCTACCAACTGCCTTAAATCCATGAACTCCCAGCCAAGGGGGACAGCCTCTTCCCATTCACCCAGTATCATGTCACCCTGTTATCAGAAAGACCTGGTTAAACTGGAAAGAGTGCAGAAGAGATTCATAAGAAACTTGTCAGGACTTGAGGGCCTGAGTTATAGGGGGAGGTTGGCCAGGCTGGGTCTTTATTCCTTGGAAAGTAAGAGAACGAGGGGTGACTTTATAGAAGTGTTTTAAAATTATGAGAGGCACAGATAAGGTGGATGGTAACAGTCTTTTCCCCAGGGTAGGGGAGTCCAGAATGAGAGGGTTTGGATTTAGGGTGGGAGGGGAAAGGTTTAAAAGGGACCTGAGGGGCAAAATTTCCATGCAGAGGGTGGTGAGTGTGTGGAACGAGCTGCCAGAGGAAGTGGGTGAGGTAGGTACAACAGCATCATTTAAGAAGCACTTGGATAGGTACATGGAGGGGTGGGGCTTGGAGGGATATGGGCTGAACACAGGAAATTGGGACTAGCTGGGTGGGCACCGTGGTCAGCACAGACTCGTTGGGCCAAAGGGCCTGTATCCATGCTGTATGACTATTTCTTCCAATTACACCTTTAGCACTTTACTTGAATATTTCATTGAATTCATAATGATATTTATACTTCAGTTTCAAGAAGAAGCATGCATAGCCGTATGAAAGTGGAGGTGCAGATGACAAACTTGGTCTATGATTTAACTTTGGATTATTTTGAAATGGTCAGTTTCATACAGCTAGCAGTAGAGTTTGCCACAAGGGTACAGTCTAAAAAAATATGCAAACTGAGTCTGTCTAATCTTATGCTCTATGTTTTGTGATAAAAAAACAAGAGGCTCCAAGGAATGGAACCATACATCAGTCCAAGTGCATCAGCACTGTTATGAGTTCAAAGCATAGGACAGAAAGCAAATGCAACATCAATCTGATGGTTTGATCGCTGAATTTTTTTTTCCAGACTGGTAGCAATATTATAACCTTGACTGAAATCACCTTAACATACTCTTGTTTCCTGCTTAACCCCAAGCCAGCCGGATTTCCAGAGCGGAAGGTCCCCGACTTGCAGCCATACACAGATATCCACACTCACAGGGGCTGATACAGGGTCAGTTCCTGGACCAGCATGCTCTCAAAGTGTCCAAGTATTTCCATCACTTTGGAATCATGGGATCTCTGCCATGCTGTGAACCTTCCCTATGCATTAATGTCAATGCCCTTTTGAAGTACATAATGTCCGTTTGGGATCTTGCAAAGTAACATATTTATTGTCAAAACAAATTAGCTTCGGCACATGCAGACTGCATTCTGCATCTGGCAATGTTTAACTGATTCCTGTCTCCTGAATAAAGGACAACATTATTTATCCATGCCTGTTCTGTTAGATCGGACTTGTGTTTTCAATGGAACAGAATTATCAAATCAAACCTGCATTCAGTCCATGCAACACTTAATAAGTAGCTTAATACAAGGTCATTTTTGATTGATTCATGCGGCCAAACAAGTATGCTACTTAAGATGGCTTTTTTTCTTTTCATAATCAGTGATCCACTACTCTCTTCCTAATTGACTATAAAATGTTGGTGTGCCTTTGGATTGCGAACCAGAACATTGCGGGCTCCTTCAGGGTGTCTTTTCCCTTTGAGTCTGATTACTCACATTAAGTTGCTCACAAGTTTAAAGAACTCAGTTCTTGGAGTTGATAAGGAAATTATCAGTCCCTAGCAACTTGAACAATTCAAGGAAAACTCAAAATCCAACACCAATACACAAGAGTGAATCATACAGTCACTGTCCCAATGCAATCACACTGCAACAGGACCTTTAGGATCTGTTTTCCAATTATGTTTTTTTTCCAATTTTTTTTTATTGGTTTTCAAATCAATACAAATGGTATATGGCATCAAAGTTTGTACATATCTTACAAAGAGATCTGGTTATCACTCAAATCTTAGATAACCATACAATAAAATATAGAAAAAAAACAGTCCGACGATCTCTTAGTTAATGAGCCAATTAATAAGTTGAGTTATTGTAGGGCGTGGGGAACAAAATGATCAAAAAGAACACAAACTAAACGTCATGAAATTGTGTACACCACAAAAAATATTCTATAACCCTTGTTTTGGTGCAACCACACACTGAAGATCAGGAATACACAGTAAGTAGACTCTTAAATGACCATCTTGTTGAATAGCACTGCGGCGCCTTTACACCACAGCTTCAATGATCAAAAGGGTTGGTGGAACTTTAGTGCATCAACTGCTTTGTCAATTAGTAAGTGCTAATATGAGCTCCTCCCACAGAACAGGAACTATAGTCAAAGATAAAATGTTTCTCAGCATTCCTGGCACCATTCTTTCTTTTAAATTAGAGAATAGATTTTCCAAACTGAAGGTCTATCACTGTCCTACAGTTCACACTGGGTTTAATTGTTTTCAGGTGTCAACATGGTCAGTGGCAAAGATAGACAAAAAGCCATGTGTCACGGTGACTTTGTACAGACCCTCTAAAAATAGCATCCTGCAGAACAACAACAACAAAAAAAACCCACAAAAACCATGTAGGGGCAGTATTCGGGATGATTCAAAAGCTCTGAGCTAATTTTAATTTTACTAGGTACATGAGTTTCTACAAGATCTGTGCAAGCAGACAGCATTATTCCTAACCACATGCCCAGCAAGAACAGTCAAAAAATTTACTCTTCATTATTTTAATGGATCATTTACTCATCTAACTACATAAAATTGGGCACCAATTTATTTTGTAAACAGTTCCATTATTGGACAGACACAACAGCTGAAGAAACCAGTTTAAAAATTCTTGTTCTGCTATTTGCTTAACATGTAAATAGAGCACTGTGTGTTCTTGGATAAAAAGGTATTCATGAAAGATTTTAAAACTGTTATTTGAAGATACATAGGGAATAAATACTTTGTTGGGTTGACATTACTTTGGTATCTATAAACACAAAGTGTACTGTGATAATATGGACAGTCATCTACAGTATATGTGACATTTAATCTCACAGGCTCAACTGAAACAGAATTGGAGTATTTTTACAACCATATCAACAAATCCATGCTAAAAGTTAAAAGAAAATCCTGAGGGGCACTAGAAGCAAAGGGAGAGAAAATTGGACACTCAGTTGACAGGAGGCACCAAGATGTAATGGGGAGACGGGAAAGGGTGGATGGGGAGACTGGAAAGGGTGGTCGACAGGGTACATGTTAATGACGGTCTTGTTGGCAAATAAGCTGAGGGAAGAAGCCACAGAAATAGGCCTCAGTGCCTGCAGTCAAGGCCACCAGTGGCTGGGCAGAATGGTGTGGGATTCTGTAAAGAGGTGACAGGAGGAGGACCTGAGCTCAGGAGAGGCAGTGTGGCTGCAAAAATAGTGGGGGGGGGCAGTAAAGACTCGAAAGGACCTTACGCTGAAGGCAATGAACTTGATTTGGAGATTTTGGAGGACTGGGAGATAATTCTTGCTTTAGCTGGCATGCACTATGGATGAGTTGAACTAGGTGCAGAATGGACTGATGGATAGAGGGGCATCAAAAGGAACCAAAAAGTTATCAGAAGGTGCTGGATGTTCTGCAAAACACAAAAGCCTTGGGATTTGGTTGGTTGTGACAAAAATTGGGATGAGAGTATCAACAGAAGGTAGGTTAAGTCGAGGGCAGAGATGGGCAGTTTTATGGGGTAAAGAATAATAAACTAATTACCAAATAGTGTGATGGGGAGGATGGGAGGCAGAAATTTTGCTCAGAGTTAAAGAAACAGTGTGGTTCAACTCTAAACCATGTTCAGGGAGGGAGAGGAATCTGTGGCCCAAGATAAAGAGGACGTTTCCCATCTAACCAATGGTTAACAATAGGAAAGAGCTGCTCACCAAAGACTAAACAATCAGGCAAGCTATTGATGGAACATAGGCTGTGAGGAATCAGGGTGGGCAATGAAGGGGTATACCATGTATGAAAATTGACATGCAGGGCCAGCTCAAGGATGGGGGCAGAAGAGGTGACTGGGGCACTCTAAATGTAACACTGCAGCAACAGGTAAATAAGACCAGGAGGAGGTGGTCTGCCTTGTCAAAGGTCGGGTAAAAGTAGAAAGAAACAAGAGGCAAGTCCTAGTTATGTCAGAAACAAAGACAAGGCATTAAGGCACAAAAGGAAAACTCTAAAGAATCCAGGGCTTCAAAAGGGGTCAAGGAGATGATGTGTGGTGCAATCACAGATGGACAGGAGATGCTTTGTGCATTTGGTTGGTGCTGTGGCAGAACAAAAACTCAAGTCAAAGGAATTACATGATAAAGAGGCACAGGTTCAGGGACCAGGACTTCAGAAAGGAGATGGAGGTAGAAATGGATGCTGGTTTCCAAGGGTTGAAGGGAGCAAGGTTGGCTGTTTGTGTTTTGAGTTGGGAATGATTGTGGAGATTTTGCGGAGGCAAGGGGCGGTACCCAAGGAGGGGAAACAACTGCAGAACATCAGGCAACTTAAGACCCAGGGGGCAAAGGTGGAATGTCAATGGTTTAATGGCAAGAGGGTCATGTGAATAGGTGACAACCAACTAAACATATGAATGTAACATGAACAGAGAGGTCAGGGCAGGAGTCAGACATCCAGCCCTTCCAACCTGCCATTCCGTTCATCAGCATCAAGACTGATCCTGCACCTCATCATTTTCCAGCATTATCCCCAAATCACTTGACTCCTTAATTCTGGAAGAGAATTCCAAAGGTTCACCACCCTGAGTGGGGAAAAAACAAGGCCTTGATAACAGATGGTGCCCCTACTGAAGCTCCCGAACAAGACTGTAGAAGAGTGTCAGTCGGGATCCACAGCTCATCGCTCACATCTGCAAGGAGGAGGGCATGTCAGGAAACCTGAAAGATGATGAAATCATGCCCAAAGAGTCATAGAATTATACAGTACAAAACAGACCAGGCCAACCAAGAAGTCTATCTGAGCTCATCCTATTTGCCTGCCATAGGCCCATATCCCTCTCAACTTTTTCTACCCACGTAACTGGCCATAGGTCTTTTAAATGTGGTGATTCTACAGCTTCTAGCAGCTCATTCCATATACCCACCACTCCCTGTGTGAAAACTTGCCCCTCAGGTCCCCTTTAAATCTTTCCCCTCTCACCTTAAACCCATACCGTCTAGTTTTAGACTCCCCTGCCCAAGGAAAGGGTCAAATCTGACTGATAACTCCAGTCAGGTCTGTTTGCTATATGTCCCAGGGAAAGTCATCACCAGGGTCGTCCTTAACTGCTTCTTTCAACCACACTAAACCATTTGATTCTATCAAACAGAAAGGACTATCTTAAATTCAGCAGTCCACAGAAGTCTGTCCCCATATTATATTTGCTTCACAATGCTTTGTAAGCCATGATCCTAACTAATGACTCTACAACACAGCTAACCTCAGTGAAGACCAGAGTCTACTAACACTGCTCCAACACTTCAAGCTTTCTTACAACAATGCTGCATCTCACTGCCAACAAGCTTCCCTTTGGAAGATCTTCAGAACTCATGGGGAACTCTTCAACCTGCACTCCAGAAACTAAGGTCACCCAAACCTCAGGAGATGAGCTGTATTACACATTGATGCTTGCATTTGTGTGTCCATGAAAGAATACAACATCTACCCTGACTCCAGGGAATCCCTGGCTCATGTGCACTCAAAATGGAGAAACAACATTCAGGAAGCAGACACAGATGCTGGAATCTGGAGCAATAAATAAACAGCTGGATGAACTCAGCGGGTCAAGCAATATCTGGGGAGACAAAGGGATAGTCAACCTTCAGGGTACTCTCTATCTCTTGAAGTAAAACACAATGATGCTGGAAGAGCTCAGCAGGCCAGGCAGCATCCGTGGAGAAAAGCAGGCGGTCAACGCTTCGGGTCAGGACCCTTCTTCAGGACTGAA
>JARFYF010000060.1:28395223-28405418 GCA_030265395.1 Rhina ancylostomus | reverse complement strand
TTACCTATCCCTAATTACCCTTGAACTCAGGACCTCAGCAAGAATCAACCTCATTGGTAGATTTGGACTCCCATGCGGTCTGGAAGGACATTAGTGAACCAGGAGTTCTGCAAAAATGCAGTAATTTCATGGTTACTGTATTGAGCTGATTTTGTTATCGAATTCCATTAATTCAATTCAATTCCCAACCTGACATGTGGGATGTGAACTTACATCTCTGGATCAGATTCCAGATTAAAGATCAAGAACTTGGGTGCTTGTTCAGACCACTAAACTACTGTAACCTCTGAATCAAAGTTGGAATTAGCAGAGAGCAGCTGCTTTGGTCTGCTCTTGTGCTTTGACCCATGCCTTACAAGGGCATAGCCCACCCTGTCAGTCTTGAAGCTCGCGTGCCCACTCCAGCCCTGTTCTGGGCCTTTCTGATGTTTGTTCTCCTGCCATGTGAGATGATGAGAGCATTAAATAAACTATACAGAATGAGCCCTCATCACCAGCGACAGAAGTATCATTGTCAACAGTCTAACTTGCACACAAATGCAGTTTAAAGGAACTTGCATTTACATAACACCTCAAAATATTTTGAGCCAAGGACTTCCTTTTGAAGTGAATTCACTATTGCACTTGGAAGGAAGCATCAGATAATCTGCACACAGCAAGATCCCACAAACAGCACCATGAGGTTGAGATAAACTGCTAAAGAGAGCTTGATTAAAAGATAAATATCAGCGAGAACTTCAGGACTTGTCCTTTGAATATTACCATTGGATCTTTTGCTTGGCCTTGGTTTAACACCTCATCCAAAAGACAACTCCTCAGACAGTCGGAATTAAACTCAGAATCAGGTTTATTGTCACTGGCTTGGATGACGTGAGATTTGTTGTTTTGCTGCAGCAGCACAGTGCAAAGGCATAAAATTACATAAATTACAAAAATAAATAAATAGTGTAATAAAAGGATTATTCAGAAATCTGATGGTGGAGGAGAAGAAGCTGTTCCTGAATCATTGAGTGTGGGTCTTCAGGCTCCTGTACCTCCTCCCCGATGGTAGTAACGAGAAGAGGGCATGTCCCAGGTGGTGAGGGTCCTTAGTGATGGATGGTGCTGCCTTGAGCATTGCCTCTTGAAGATGTCCCCAATGGTCAGGAGGGTTGTGCCCGTGGTGGAGCTGGCTGAGTCTACTACCGTCTGCAGCCTCTTGCAATCCTGTGCATTGGAGCCTCCGTACCAAACGGTGATGCAACCAGTATGAATGCTCTCTATGTTTCTCTAGAAACTTGCATACCGAACCTCCTCAAACTCCTAATGAAGTAGAGCCACTGGCGTGCCTTCTTCATGATTGCATCATTGTGTTGGGCCAAGGATAGACCCTCCAAGATGTTGATGACCAGGAACATGAAGTTGGTCACCCTTTCCACCGCTGACCTCTCAACAGTACCACACACCCTCAGTACTTCAGTGGAGTGTAGCCTAAATCTCTGTACTCAAGCTGAAGAGGATGTTCTGATATACAGAACCCTTATGTGAAGTGTGGCAGAGGTTTAGTAAATCATTTCCTTTTCTATACAGTTTAAGGAAGACAAGTATTCAACATCAGTACTAACATTTGACTTACTGATTGACAAACATTCTCTTCAATGAGGATGATATATCTCAAACTTATTAAATGCACACAGGAACAAGGTACAGTTCATCAAAGTTTTGGAGAATGATAAACTTCATTCGTTACTCATGAACTGTTCTCCCCGCCAGGAATTTGAAGCAGCTAATATTAAATTATGCACGATGGCACTAAATAGAATGATTTTCAGCACAGGCTTGATTCTCCCGCAGTGGGTTATTGAATCAGTAAGGTGGTAAGTACATCAATGTTTCCATGGCAAACTCTTCCATTTCCCTCACTGAGGTTATCAAAGAATTCTCTGCTTCTCACTTGGAAAATTCAAATGAATAATCTCTGTGTCTGCTGCCTGAGCTCGCCTCAAGTATCCCTGAGCTCAAAAGACTTGTTGGAGAACTATCACGTGCTCTTCAGTAAATAATCAGAAAATGTTTCAGAAAATGTTGATGCCGAGGATATTTAACATCATTAAAGTCTCGGGATCCATGCTTTTCTGAAAACTGTGACTGAATCTCAACCACCCTGCAAGATTATGTGTTCCTGATACTCACAAGTCACAGTGTAAACAAGTTCCTCATCCCTGGAACCATTCCAGTAAAGATATTGATGCCTTATGTGATTGGTTCCATTCACAGGTAACGATCAGACAGGGACCAGGAGTAGGCCAGTTGCCCAATGCATCAATTCACAGAGCCACAGAAATGCACAGCATGGGAGATCACTCTCCACACTGAGCTGAGATCAATCACCTCGGTCCTATTCCCTGTTCTTTTCCTGCAGCCTGCAAATCATTGCTTCTCAAGAGTCTATCCAATTGTCCTTCAAAGGCCTTGACTGATTCTGTTTCCATCACCCTTAAAGACAGTGAGTCCCAGATGCAAATCTCTTTCTGCATGTAAAGGTTTCTTTTCTCATGTTTTCCTTACATCTGTTAAATCTGTGCCCCTGCTTCTCGATTTAATGGGAACAGCTTCCCACTGTGCTAGCTAAGGCATCCATGTCCACCTCTATCCATTTCCTTCTTAATGTTCTTTGTCCATGGAGTTAGCAGGTATGCCCCAGGGGTCAATGCTGGTCCCACTGTTATGTTAGTCCCATAGATTAATGATTAGGATGAGAATATATGAGGAATAGTTGATAAATTTGCAGATGACACTAAAATAGGCAGTGTCACAGACAGTGAAGAGGAGCATCAAGAATTGCAGTGGGATCTTGATTGGCTGGGTAGGTGGGTTGAGGAATGGTAACTGGAATTTAATTCAGGGAAGTGCAAAGTGTTACATTTTGGAAGGATAAATCAGGGTAGGACTTTTACATTGCATGGAAGGGCCCTGGGTACTGTTGAAGAAAAGGGGGACCTTGGAGTACATGTGCATAGTCCCCTTAAAGTGGTGTCACCAGTTGACAGAGTAGTGAAGAAGGCTTTTGACACACTGGCCTTCATCAGTCAGGGCATTGAATACAGAAGTTGCAAGATAAGTCATTGGTGAGGCCACACTTGGAATACTGTGTTCAGTTCTGGTCACCCTGTCATAGAAAGGATGTGATTAAACTGGAAAGAGTGCAAAAAAGATCTACAAGGATGTTGCCAGGACTCGAAGCACTGAGTTATAGGGAGAGATTGGATAGCCTGGGCCTTTACTCCTTGGAATGTCAGAGACTGAGGGGTGACCTCATTGAGTTATGGGCACAGATAGGGTGTTCACACTCAGTCTTTTTTCTGAGATTGGGAAATCAAAAACTAAAGGACATAGATTTAAGGTTAGAGGTGAAAGTTTAATAAGAACCTGAGGGGCAAATTTTTTATACAGTGTATGGTAGATGTATGGAACCAGCTGCCAGAGGGAGTGGGTGAGGCAGGTACAGCAGATACATTGAAGAGGTTTGTGGACAGGTGTATGGATGGCAGGAGTTTAGAGGGAAATGGGCCAAGTGCTGGGAAATGGGATTAGCTTGAATATACATCTTGGTCGGCATGGACAAGTATGGGCCGAAGGGCCTTTTTCCATGCTGTGCAACCCCATGACTCTATGAGAACAAACCCAACTTCTCCAGTCTAACCTCCTTCAGCTCTGGAAACATTGCAGTAAATTTTGTGAGCCTGTACATAGAGTATACTGCCCACAAACCTTACCCACGCCTCTGCATCTCATCATATCCCCATATCTGCCTATTTTTCCCCCTCACATACTTAACTAATTTCCCTTCCGTGTTGTCATATCTACTCACCCCTCTCTGAGTATAACGCATAATGAATCAGAATCAGATGTATTATCACTGACAAAAGTCACAAAATTTGTTGTTTTGCGGCAACAGTACAGTGCAAAGACATAAAAGTTACAATAAGTTACAAAGAAAACTAAATAGTGCAAAAGAGGAATAATGAGGTAGTGTTCATGGGTTCATGGACTGTTCAGAAATCTGATGGCAGAGGAGAAGAAACTGTTCCTGAAACATTGAGTGTGGACCTTCAGGCTCCTGTACTTCCTCCCCAGTGATAGTAATGTGAACAGGGTATGTCCCGGGTGGTGAGGGTCCTTAATGATGGATGCCGCCTTCTTGAGGCACTGCTTCTTGAAGATGTCCTCGACGGTGGGGAGGGTTATGCCTGTGATGGAGCTGGATGAGTCTACAACCCTCCGCAGCCTCTTTTGTTCCTGCACATTAGAGCCTCCATACCAGGCGGTGATGCAACCAGTCAGACTGCTCTCCACTGTACATAGGTAGAAATTTGCAAGAGCCTTTGGTGACAGAGTTTGCTGTTTTTCATTCAGGAGTGAACACCCTGGACTGAACTTTGACTTTTCATGAGAAATGAGGTTCATTCAACCTGAGATCACCCCATTCAGAACACAAAAGTAATGGAACCTGCATCTCTCCACATTCAACAAACAATCGTCAGGATGTAACTCAGTGGGTCCAGCAGAGGAAAGGAATTATCGATATTTCAGATATAAACCCTGCATCAGGACCCAAAACATCAACAATTCCTTTCCCTCCACAGATGCTCCTCGACCCGCTGGGTTCCTCCAGCAGATTGTTTATTGCTCCAGATTCCAGCATCTGCCGTCTCTAGTGTCTCCACTCCAGATTCATATGGCTTAGGATAACGTATCCTATTGGCCTATTAGGGAACTCACAATGCACACTCTCACCTCTGGGAGTTAGATCATCATTAGCTGCTCATGATTTGCTTTATATGTTTCCACATAATTGGACTCAAAAGGAACCTATTAATTTGAGGTAACACTGCAGGTAATTTTACAAAGTGTCACCACTGAACAAGAGAAACCACACACAACTAAGCACCACATAGGAAGGGATTCTACAATTCCATCTTGCAGCAAGTTCTCACCTTTGAGTTTCTGGGGCTACCTGAACTTTCATGCCGATGTAAAAGATCCCATAGCAATACCTTGCAGAAGAGCAGCAGAGTTATATCTGGCACCTTTGTTGATATCTATCATTCAATCAACATTGCTGGAAAAAATTAACAAGACTATATTGTCATAATCACACCAATGCTTGTGGGATCTTGCTGTTTGCCAGTTGGTTGCCCTGGCTCCTACATTACAATTGTGATTAATTTATTGGCTGTAGAGTGCTGAGGGACATCCTGAGGAGATGAAAGGCCCAGTATAGGTATTCTTGCCAGAGAGACCCCCCCCCACAACACAAGCCCCCCCTGCCGGCTAGCTCTGAGCAGTAAGCACATGAACTCCAGCTCCCTGTTGACATAATCTCAACGATGTCGTCTGGCCAATCCTGCTTCACAACAAAAAAAATTACAGGGGTTGTCAAGGATACCACAGAGAGCTTTCAGAGAACCTAATGAACCTTACACATAACGCACAAAAAGAACTATATGGTTGATAATTGACAATTTGAATGTTATTTAACAAAATGTGCACAATTTCCACACAATTAATTTTTACAGCACTATCTTGTGTAAACAAAATGAATTGCCCAAAGTTGCTTTTATTACAACATTACTCTGAAAACGAACCATTGATGCGTAGTCAACATGTCTCTCTGCAATTAGTTACCAAGCTGCACGTGGTCTCAATGATGAAAGAAGGCATCGTTCACCTCCCTTATGGTTTGAAATCTTACAAATCAGGATTTACCATTCCAGGCATTGACTGAATTCCAAGAGAACTGCTGTTTTGCAAAAATATTTGGAACTGAAGGTAAATCATGAACCAAGCTGGGAGATTGACTGAGTGTCAACAGACAGAAAATGAGGATAATGGGAAGATGAGAATGGAGTTAAGCATCTTGAATGTGGAAACTGCATTCATTTAGCCAAGAAGAGAGAATTCCATCACAGTATTGACTTGTAGATGATGGAGAGGCTTTGTGGTGTTAGAAGGTGTGTCATTCACCACAGGACACCCAGCCTCTGACGTGTGGCTGGTCCAGTTCGGTTTTTTGTCAATAGCGGTTGCCAGGATGATGGTGGTAGGGTATAGTTGGATGGTGTTAACGTTAGTGACTGTCAAAAGTATGTCTGTAGACTTGCTGCTGGTGGCCAATGCCTGCCAGAAGACCCCAGATCTGAATTTGTCCAGGAGACACAGGAGACTGCAGATGATGGAATCTGGAGCAACAAACAATCTGCTGGAGGAACTCAATGGGTCAAGCAGCATCTGTGGGAGGGGAAGGAACTGTTGACATTTCGGGTTGAGACCCTGCATCAGGACAACAGGTCTCAACCTGAAAGGTCGACAATTCCTTTCCTGCCACAGATGCTGTTCAACCCGCTGAGTTCCTCCAGCAGATTATTTCTGAATTTGTCAAGGTGTGGCTATGCATAGAAACACAACAACAACTGAGGAGGCACAAGAGATCCTGTAGATGCTGGAATCTGGAGCAACCAAGGAGGAACACCTTTCCACCTTCCTTTTCCCACTGCATCCTTATAATCCAGTGACAAATTAACTGAGGCTAGAACATTGATGGAGGGACTGAGGTGTGAGTGTCTTACAGATTCAAACACCAGAGTTCAGTAGCAATGTGAACACTGTGCTTGCTGCATTCTGATCAAATTGTATCACCTGCATTTCAGTCAACAAGACAATCCATCATTACGTTCTGTAGTCAGAAAGGTTGCACATGTATCGCACCCTCAGCACGTGAATCAACGTGCAGATCCCCTGTTGAGTAAAGTGGATGCTTGTATTAGGGCAGATTCAGCATGGGGTTAAAACAGAATTTTATAAACCTAATTTAGGTTTGAGGGGATGCACAAAATCATTCGATATTCACAAAGAACAGATGGATGAAAAAGTCTCAGTCAAACCATATAATATTGAAATTTCACTTCCAAAGCAAGCTCCTAAAGTTTCCTCACAGTTTACTGATTACTCAAATGTTTTGCCTTGTTTCCTACAACAAAACTGTGCGATGGCAGGCAATTTGCAGCAAGATTTTTGCTAGCGTCTGTGGCCACTTTCCAAAAGTTTTTTTTTAACTTTCTAAAAATCTGTGCTCAATCCTGTTTGAAAATGTTGAACATTTTAATCAGTTGCTCACAATCAAACTTGCAGGTGCCCTGCTCTTCACGCTGCTGAACAGTCAAGAAAATCAACTTGTATAATTTCTTTTTTTTTCCCAGTTGGTAATGTTCCATTGTTTCTGCCTGAAGCGATGTGAGCTGTGCAGACCAACAATACTGTCACTGACTTGTACAGCTGAACTGTGAGGCAGACTCTAGATCATAATTATCCACACAAATGTACTCAAATAGAAACAGATCCCAGGAAGGGTTGCTACTTTGTGAAAAACTAATGTCCATTAAAGCTTGCTCTCAGAAGCAAAGTACCACACTGGCTGAATCTTTTCTTATATGCAATATTCCTGCAGAGTTTAAAGATTGCTTTTTTTAAGTTTTATTAGTCAAGGCATTGAGTTCAAGAGTCAGGAAGTTATGTTGTAGCTTTATAAAACTCAAAAATTGGCAAATTGGTTTATTATTGTCACATGTACTGAGGCACAGTGAAAAGCTTTGTTTTGCATCCATCCATACAGATCATTTCACCACATCAGTGCATTGAGGTAGTACAAGGGAAAACAATAACAGAATGCAGAATAAAGTGTTCCAGTTACAGAAAGTGCAGACAGGCAATAAGGTGCAAGGCCATAACAAGGTTGATTGTGAGTCCAGTACTAGGGAACTGTTCAATAGTCTTATAACACTGGGATAGGCACTGGCCTGGTGGTACGTGCTTTCAGGCTTTTGTATCTTCCGCCCTATAGGAGGGGTCAGAAGAGAATGTCTGGGGTGGGGTCTTTGATTATTTTGGCTGCTTTCCTGGGACAGTGAGGTATAGATAGTCTGTGGAGGGGAGGCTGGTTTCTGTGATGTGCTGAACTGTGTCCACAACTCTGCTGTTTCTTGCAGTCACAGGCAAAGTGGTTGCTGTATCAAGCCGTGATGCATGTGGATAGGATGCTTTCTGTGGTGCATCAATTTAAAAATTGATGAGGGTCAAAGGGGACATGCTAAATTTGTTTAGTCTCCTGAAGAACTGGAGGTGCTGGTGAGCTTTCTTGACCGTGGTGTCTGTGTGGTTGGACCAGGATGGTATACTAACATAGATTGAGAATGTTTTTAGGACAAAAGCAATGAGTGAATCAACTCTTCATTCCCAGGTTGGCAGGGTGGGGTACTGGCAGGATTGGTGCTTCACCCTCAGCTGTTCAAATCTATGTCAACAATTTGATTGGGAGTACAGTTTGCTGACGAAACTAAACTGAGTGTATGGATGATGTACAGGGGCTTGGGGGGAATGTGGGGAAAATACATGGCAAATGGAATATAATGTGGGGAAGAATGTGAAGTCATCCATTGGTGCACAACAGAAGTGGATTTTGGGTCCTTCCCGGGTTCCGGCAGGGTTCTGTTCCTGGGAACTGTTCATAACACGGACAGCTCACAAGTCGGAAGTGTTGCCTTGTACCGAGTTCCTACATGGCAGAAGATGCCTGCAGTCCTGCAGCAGCTGGCAAATCCATCCTACCGGTCTCCCCCACACTTGTTCTTATGTATGGGCTATACGTAAGGTGGGTGTTTGTAAGCTGTGGAAGACCCATACCTAGTAAATTGTGGAACACTGGGAAGTGAGTGTTGAAACGGACCTTGGTGTACAGGCTAACATGTAGGTAGCATCAGGTGATTAAAGGGATTATAGAGTGCGTTAGCCTTCTATACAGGAGGGTTTGAATGCAGCGTTAAGCCTTGGTAGGACAACGATTGGGGTACTATGTACAATTTTGCTAAAGAAAGGATGTACTTACCATAGAGGGAGTGTAGTGGGGAGAGTACGAGACTGGGGTTGTATCCTCTAGATTTTGGTAGAATTGGGGATAGAAATGTACAAAATGAAAGGACAGGCTGGTGCTGGGAGGATGTTTCTCCTTGCTGAGGAATTGAGGAACAGGGATCAGTTTTAAAATAAGGAGAACCGAGATGGTGAATCTTTGGAATTCTCTACTCTGGAGGGGTTGTGGAGCCTTGGTCATGGTGTTCATTGAAAACACAGATCGATAGGTTTCAGGATTTTGAGGGAATCTTTTTGTATATTCGTTAAAGGGATGTGGGCTTTGCAGGCTGAGCCCATCCCAACTGCTGGAATGCTGGAGTGTGGCACTTAGAAGGTGTGCTGTGATGAATGGCAGGACAGGCTTGAAGGGCTGAATGACCTTGTGCTCCTATTCCTTGTATTCTTGCTGTCCATGGATCTCTAATTAACTCATTGCCCTGTAGGGATGGCCTGGATGTTGTCCTCTATAGGTAGTTTATCCCCAGAGTAACTGGGAATCTTGGCATAATTACCCGAGGTCTGAGAGTTTTTCATGAGGCAATGTGAGTCAAGCAGGCAGTGATCAGGTCCACCACAGACCCAACCCTGTCATTGCACCAACCCTCTTGGTTGTCTGTGCTGCAACACTCCTCCAAAAGCTCCTGGCTGCAATGGAATCTTTCTACAGGGTGACCAGGAGACTGTCCAACCTTCATCTCCATTCCATTCCAGATTTGGTGGTTGAGTTATTACCTTTGTGCACACTGACAGTGAGATTCAGGCCATTGTTGACTACTTCACTGGTGTTTAAAATGATCGGTGTTAATTCAAATGTAGACCAAAGGTCTTCCACTAATTTGCCTCCTCCAATAACTAAGACCTGTGTGGAGATCCTAGAGAGCTTGGATCTCTTTCCATATCTTAGGAGCCATTTCTTGGTGAATGTGCACATGGATGACAAAATTCACCAGTACCTCTGATGTGTCAGTGCAGCCTTCAGATCACTGAGGAGAAGGGCTTGAAGACCTTGACCTCATATCTGGTACCTAAGCTCATTGTCTGCTGAGCTGTGGTGATCCCTGCTCTCCAGTATCCTTCAGTCATGGGCAAGCTATATTGGCCATCTCAAAACATGAGAGCAAAACCACCTAGCCACCCTTCACAATATCTTCCGAATCTATCAGTGGGGTAATTAAACCGATGTCACTGAACTCTCCCAGGTTGACATCCCTAGTGTTGATGGCCTGATCACACTTGGCTGGGCCACATT
>JARFYF010000060.1:28228820-28242985 GCA_030265395.1 Rhina ancylostomus | reverse complement strand
CAAGAGGGACAATTTACAAAAGGCAATTAATCGACCTAATCACACAGGGAAAAGTAAACTCAAATGGGTGTTAGTTTTTCCTCAGTCATCTGTGTGATAGAATCATGGAGTCATACAGCATGGAAACAGGCTCTTCAGCCTATCTAGTCCTTACCAACCATCAAATATAAATTTACACTAATTATACACAAATCCTATCTCGTTCTCCTCACGTTCCCATCAACTCACCCCAGATTCTGCAGTTCACCTGCACACGAAGGATGATTTATACTCGCCAGTCAATCTATCAACTCGCACGTCTTCAGGATGTGGGTAGAAACCAGAGCACTGGGGGAAGCCCACATGGTCACAGGGAGAGCATGCAAACTCCACACAGACAGCGCTGGAGGTTGGGATTGAACCCGGGTCTCAGCAGCTACTAGGCTCTACTAGATGTGCCACTGTGCCACCTCGTCTCCATGTTCTTTATAGAATGTAGTGGTGAAGCTGAATCTTCCTGGGATTCCTGGCGCGATACAAGGAATCACCCCTCGGAATCTGCAACACTATCTAAGGCTCACTGATTTCTACGAGGATTCTACAAGAACATGAGGAAGTAGGAGCAGCAATAGGTTACCAGGTCCCTCAATCCTGCCCTACTTAAAACTGGCTTCAGTCCAGGTCCCTCAATCCTGCCCTACTGAAAACTGGCTTCAGTGAACAACTAACCTCTACTCCCACTGACTACACAGACTTAGCCTGAGCCACACACAGTGAACACTCTGCTGCAATGGTACAACGAGATATGGAGCAACGCTGGGTGCAGGAAATCTAGCTCATGAACACTCTGCCTACCCTTCGTTCAAGCAATTCCACGGCAGACTGCAGTGAGACTGTTGCACGGAAATCACTCAGGAAGAGTTAGTGGGATATTTACATGGGTTAATTATGTCATTAGCTCACTCTGAAAGGAAGGTCATTCACTGGAGCTAATGGCTTGCCAGTTGTAATACTGAAGACATTTTTATCATTCCCTGCAGGTAGGAGTTCTGTCAGGGAGACTCTGGGAATCTCCCCTGGAGCTTCACCTGCCCACTAACTCTCTGCACACCACGGACATATCAAATAGTGCCAGATACACTGAAGAGGCAAAAATAAAAGTCATGTAATTGCACAAAGGTGCCTGGGGGAATCAAAATGGAAAAGCAGTCTGGAAACATGAAGGTCCAGCTACCTAAGTCTTTCTTCCTCTTCAAAGGGAGCTCCCCCAGGATCGATGAATTGTTCCCACTCCAGGTCTGTAGGATCTGACGTGACTGATGAGGCCAATGTGGGAACTGCAGACTCTTGCACGGCTGGGAAGGAAGTGACTGGCAAGGTGGGTGGGTGTGTAGTTTCTGAGGTGGTGCTTTCCTTCCACCAGAGCTTCTCTTAGCACCCAAGGCAGAGACTCAAGTTTCACAATAATGTCCTGAATACCACTTCTCTTCTTTCAATGATCATGGACCAGTATTTTCAAAAAGTCACTGAGGTTGTTGCATGTTTCCAAGGAGATCTGAAGTGAATCATTGAATTAGTTCCCGTCTGCTTGGTAATCTTTACCCAGACAGAACACAGAATTGAGTAACCATCTTCAAGAGAGCGGAAAAGTCCGATGATGTCAACTATAGATGGATTGTCCTGCTGCCTGCCATAAGAAAAGTCATCGCCAGGGTCTTCCTCAACCACCTTCTCACAATGAGCAAGGAGCTGCTCCCTGCCTTGCTCCCTGGATTCCATTCATTCACAGACACTGCAGACTTCACCTTCACCACAAAACAGCACCAATGGAATTGCAGGAAGCAAAACCAGCCACAGCACGTGGCTTTTCTTCATCTCACCAAATCCTTTGAGTCATCTCACAAGCAATAACAGTGGAGCATCCTCCTCAAATGTGGCTGCCCACAGGAAGTAATTTTCATTTTTCCTTTGCTTCCCACAAGTCATGTTCTAACCAATGGATCCACAACGCAGCCAATCTCAGTGAAGACCAGTGACAAACACGGCTGCATTGTCCTCCTGATGCTTTTTTACATCTTTTGCACTGTAGTGCTACATCTCAGCTCCAACAAACTTCTCACAGGAGTGGAACTAATCTTCAGAATTAATGGAAATCTGTTCAACCTAGGGAGACTAGTCACCAGAACCAAAGTCACCAGAATCTCAGTAGCTGAGCTGCAGTATGCAAATGATCCTTGTGCTGGTGCACACCAGAAGACCAAACGCCAGGCCATCATCAACTCATTCACTGAAGCATAGGAGACAACTGTCATGACACCCCGCACCCTTAAGACTAAGGTCCCCAACCAACCTGTCCCCACTCAACAACATGGTCCTTTGACAATAAAGGTTCACAGAAAGACTAAAACACTAGATGAGAAAACTAGAGACCACTTCCAACTTTTGGGATCCATCTCTCAGTGGTCTTAAACGTGATTGTTAAAATTCACTACCACCTTCCCTGTGCCAGAACAGCCTTTGGAAAAAGATATTTGAAGATCAAGACCCCAAATCAGCTCCACATTTGTGATCTACTGGACAGCAGAGATCCCTGCCCTCCTACATACCTCTGAGACCGGGACTATATACAGTGAGCATTGCAATTCACTGGATAGGCACAAAATCTCCATAACCAATGGAAGGACAAATGAATCAACATTGGTTTCGTCTTCCAGGCCAACATCCTCAGCATTGAAACCTCACTGGCATTGTTAGCTCTGTTAAAAAGTCATATTGTTCACATGTCCAACAACAGACTCCCAAAACTTTAGCATTTACCATTACCTCATTTACCATTTCAATTGAGCAATGTTCAATGTTCTGTGTTGTGAAGTGCAGGAGGCATTGATTAGATTTCATAAGGAAAAATGATCCTACTGAAGGATATAAGGTATATAAGATATAAGACAAGATAAGATATTAATTTATTAGTCACATGTACATCGAAACGCAGCGAAATGCATCTTTTTGCATTACTGAGAATGTGCTGGGGGCAGCCTGCAAGTGTCGCCACTCCTCCGGCACCAACATAGCACACCCACAGCTCTTAAACTGTACACCTTTGGAATGTGGGAGGAAACCAGAGCACCCGGAGGAAACCCACACAGACACGGGGAGAGCATACAAACTCCTTACAGATAGCAGCAGGAATCAAACCCGGGTCACTGGTGCTGTAATAATGTTAGGCTAACTGCTACACTACAGTGCTGAGGGGTGTTAATTGAATACATGTGTGAATCTTTCAGACAGCAGTTGTTTAAAGTTCAGGACTTCCAATCAGGCCTGGTGGGATCTATCCTAGGATACTGAGGAATACAAACAAGGGGATTGCTGAGGCGTTGGTTGAGATCTTTGTATTTTTGTAACATGCCAGAATACTGGAGAATAGGCAATATTGTTCCTTTGATTAAGAAGAGCAACAGGGACAAACCAGAAAATTATAAGCTGGTGACCCAAACATCAGTGGTAAGGAAATTATTGGAAAAGATTCTCAGGGACAGGATTTACTTGCCTTCGGAAAAGCAGGGACTTATTCGGGAAAGTCAACATGGCTTTGTGCAGGGGACGTCATGTCTCACAAATTTGATTGAGTTTTTTGATACCAATACCAATATAAAATTATGAGAGGCATCAAAAGGGTAGCTAGTTTTTTCCCCAGGGTGGAAATGTCATCTATTAGAGGGCATAGATCTAAGGTGAGAGGCAGAAAGTTTTGGGAGACTCATGAGGCAAGTTTTTTTACACAGAGTAGGTACCTGGAACTGACTGCTGGCATGGTGAAAGCAGATATGATAGCAACATTGAAGAGGCATTTAGACAGACACATGAACAGGCAGAAGACAGAGGGATATGGACCATGTGCAGGCAGATGAGATTCAGTTAGATTGGCATCATGGTCACTGTACGATTCTCAGCACTACAGGTGCTGAGAGTGTATTTCCCCTCATGCGAGAATGTAGAATTAATGGTCATACTTTCAGAATCATTGGTTGCCCATGTAAGACAGAGATGAAGAGGATTTTCTTCTCTCAAGAGATCAATGAATCTTTGCAACTCTCTTAGCCAGGGAGTTGTGATCGCTGAGTCATTGAATATCTTTAAGAGGGTGATCGATAGGGAGATTAAACGTTCCTTGGAAAAGGTGGAAGAGTGGAGTTGAGGCCACGATCAGCTCACCATGCTCCTGTTGACTGTCTGTACAAGTTTGAGGGTCCCTATGGTCTATTCCTGCTGCTTTCTCTTATGGTAAAGTGAGATCACATCGATATGGCCACAAATAAATGTTCAAATGTCGACTTTTTACCAGAGTGTGACATCAGACAACATTCTACAAGCAGGCTCCGTGACGCTGTTTCACAATAGCTGGGTGTGAATAGTTGATGTCTACAAACAAAAGAAGTCAACTCCAAGTGGGCACCTGGAAATTGAAACCATGGAGAGCAATCTAAAGTTTTTCCTTGTGGATTTAATTCCTGCCCAAATTCTCGATTCATTTGGATTTTCCATCACAGCCAATGTGATTAATTAATGAAAGAAACTGATTTATTTGGGTGGCTCCTATTCTTCACTGAAAAACTTAATAAACAATATTCCAGAAAATAAATAGATTCAAGAGCCTTGCTTAAACGAGAGCATCTGTGTTTTATTAAATCACTTTATCATTCGTATTACAAATGATATACAATTATGTTGGAATAATTCAGCGTGAATGATATTTTATCAATGACCTTTAAGGCAAAGACACGGCAAGATTGGATTGTGTGCTAAATGGAAAAGTAGTGATTATCATTGCTTATATATCTTTGAAACTTACATTAGTTTGAAAATTGTCTTATTTGTAGATCAAGGGAAGAAGGGACATCACAATCAACTGGTATGAATGTTGACTGATACACAGCAGATTACAGAGTGTGAAATAATCAGAACCAATTTCAAGCATTGCATTTTACAGGTGATGCAGTATTGGTAGAACAAATCATCGTGGTGCACTCTGATGAGAGTTTGTATAAACAAGAATTGTCGGTACATCTACGCATGCTATAATGTCTTACCTTATTGTCCGGACTGCTTCTGACCAAGATTAAGTAAATTGGAAAGAAATAGTGGTTTGAATAAAGTCTCTGTGGAAGTGACAATGATAAATGAGAGAGAGCTGAGGACACAGAGATTGCTGGTACTCTGCAGATTTCAACCTGCTTTCATTTCTGCCTGTACAACAGAATAACCCAACAATTTACACAGCGTTTTGCAAAGAGAAAAAAATAAGTGAAGAATATTCTGTAAAATCGGGGACTTCACTTTATTTCTCAAACATGCCCCAGTATTCTTGCAACAAAATGTTCCAATTTTGCAAATAAACAATATGAAAATCAAAGACCAGTTTGGAATATTCAGACTTTCAAATAAAACATCAGACTGTTTTTTCCATTCGTGAGTGTAGTCTTTGATTTTAAATGTAAAGGTCCCGATCTTCTGCTGCCCCAAGACTGTCGGTAACCTGCACTGAAGTTCAGATTGTAGACCAGGACATAGTTTTCTCCTTGGTGCCCAGACCCTAACACATGGCAAGGACCAGGACCCAGGGCAAGGACCAACACCAGGGCGAGGACCAAGACCCAGGGCAAGGACCACAACCCAGGGCAAGGACCACGACCCAGGGCAACTCAGAGCCAGAGCAGCACAGGTTCTTCCCCAGGTTAAGGGATCAACCATGCTGACAGAACACTTTGGCAGCCAGAGAGGCACCACCCCTGTTCCAACAGCTGACAATGCTGTGCTTTCACCTGAATGTCTGCAGACTTCTTCAGATTCAGACTCAGATTAGTTTATTGTCACTTGCACCAGGGTGCAATGAAATTCCTTGCTCGCATGGAGCTCATGGCATAAACAGTGCACACGGTAATAATAAATACAGCAGTAAATACACCAATGAGCACCAACAACAACAGAATGGTTCAGAGTACAGTGGGGCAAAATGAGGCCGTGCAAAAAGCAAAGCTCAAGTGACAATAATGGAAGAGGTAGAATGAAGGGTTTGAGAACATGGCAGCCCCACCGGGAAGGGGGTGTAAAGAGGTGTTGGTTCAGGAGTCTGACAGCAGTGGGGAAGAAGCTGTTCTTGAGTCTGGTCATCTGGGCTTTTAAGCTCCTGTATTTTATCCTGGGAGGTAGAAGATATGAACAGGGATTCAAAATCACCCCAGACTTGATAAAATTTTTAAAATAATTTCCAAAAAAAATTCAGGAGTTAAAAGACTAAATACCCACATAGGTACACACCTAAAAACATTTAAAGTAACTTCATTAGAAAGCTATACTGATCCTTCTCCACGCAGCTGATTTCTCTGTTGATTTCAATGGGATCACTGCACTGATGATGGGTGAACATCACCTCAGAGCTGGGAAATCTGTAGACACTGGCACTATTAGATGGGACTAAATTACCTCCTTCTCTGACATAAGGACATTCAAGAGCTTGCTTGGGTATTGTCCAGTCACAGGCCTATCTGCCAACCAATCCAACCAATCAAAAGACAGAGCATTTACCTTCTCACCTGAATACCCATTATCAGGAAATGATGGCACCTGTATCATACACTGCAGAAGATTTAGAAGGTTTCACTGAGGAATGTGGAATAATTGAAAAGCCAAATTGTGAATCTGCTAGAAACCTGAAATAAAAAAACCACAAAGTGCTGGAAATACTCAACAGGTCTGGCAGCATATGTGGAGAGAGAAACAGAATTAATATTTACATTGATGAGCTATCAATGGTTTTCACACGGAAATAATTACTAGTTCCATCCTCTTGTGTGATAATGGATTGCACAGTGGTGCATCTAATGAGCTGCTGTCTCATTGCTCCAGCAACCTGGGTTCAATCCTGCCCTCTCTGTGGAGTTTGCATGTTCTCCCCATTTCCCCCATTTGCTCCAGTTTCCTCCCATATCCCAAAGGTGTGCAGGTTGATAGGTTAACTGGCTGTTGTAAATTGCCCTGATTTTTTAGGCAAGTGGTAGAATTGATGGGAATGTGACAAGAATAGGTTACAGGGAAAAACACTGCGGGAATGGGGCAGTCCATGAGCCAGCATAGACCTGATGTGCCGAAGTGGTGTCATACTGTGTCATAGAAAAATATGGAAATCCTAATGCACAATTTTAGCATCGGATTTTTTACAAGTTATTTGCCTGTTTCTGAGATGTGGATGTCACTAACAATGCTGGCATTTCCCATCCATCCCTAACTGCCCCTGCACTGAGGAGGCAGTTAAGTGTCAACCACATTGGTGGGTCTGGAGACACAACAGGCCAGACCAGATACAGACTGCTGGAGGACTTCCCTGGAGGACTATTGAACCAGGTATGTTCCCAGGGCACATTTCCTGTTTTCCAGATTTGTTCAATTGCCTGAATTTCAATTCCCCAGTGTGTTGGTGGGAGTCAAGATTACATTTCTACATCAATGGAGTAGAACTCTGGCTGCTAGCTCAGAACCACGTGCGCAACAGTATAGTACCACAGACCCTCTAATAAATGACCGAGTGGTAATTCTAAACATTTTGTCTTTAGGAGTAGGGTTAGAGTGTCTCTATTAAAGCCAAAAAAAAGTGCTGGAAGAGCCCAGCAGGTCAGGCAGCATTTGTGGAGGGAAATAGACAGTCGAGGTTTTGGGTCTAGACCCCATCTAGACTGAGAGGTGGAGGGGAGATGGCCAGTATAAAGAGGTCAAGCAGGGTGGTGCAGCAAGAGCTGGCAGGTGATAGGTGGATCCAGGTGAGGAGGGGTGATTGGCAGATGGAGGAGGGGAGAGTGGGAATAGCCACAGAGGCTGGGACGTGAGAGGTGGAGGTGATAAAGGGCTGCAGATGGTGGGATCTGATAGGAGAGGAAATGGAGGAGCATGAAATCAAGGGAGGGAGGGGGGGAGGGCAGATGGGAACAGTGGGGGGGAGAACCAGTGGGAGGAGTGTGTAGGTGATGGGCAGATGGAGTTAGTGGAAGAGGGAAAGAAACAGGGTGATGGGGGCTGGGTGAGTGTAGGAGGAACTGGGTAAATCGAGGGAGAGAGAAAAGGGACAGAGGGGGAGCAGTTTAGCGGAAGGTGGAGAATTCAATGTTCATGCCGTCGGGTTGTAGACTGCCCAGGGGGAATCTAGGACAGTCACCTGTCCCAAAACACCTGCCTGACCCACTGAGATCCTCCAGCATCTGCAGTCTCTGAAAGGTCTGACCTTGCTGCCAAGGGTGCGGTGACCTCGAGGAAAGCTCCCCACAAAGGTCCCGTCATCCCTCAGGCATGGATTCCCCTTTCCCAAATTTAATTCCATTCTGGTACCATCTCTAAAGAACTTCAGGGGTTCAGCAAGAGGTTCATTGTCTCAGCAGGGTGCACAGTCAAACACTTTGAAGAAATGTTAACAGTCAGCAGGCCGGGAAGTATCGGGTGGGTTTTGAGAATGCACTTTTCACAAGTTTTGCAGAAAGGGAAGTTTGATTGAGAAGTTTGGGGTGGCATAGTGACACAGCAGGTAGTTCTGCTGCCCCACAGCACCACAGACCCGGCTTCAATCCTGACCACCAGTGCTGTCTTTGTGGAGTTTGCATGCTCCCCCTGTGACTGTGTGGGATTCCCCCTGGTGCTCCCATTTCCTCCCACATCCCAATGAAGTGTGAGTCAGTGCGTTCAACGTTCAGTGTAGATTGCCCCGGTGTGTAGGTGAGTGGAGAGGAATGAATAGGGAAATAACAAGCGGATTCATGTGGGATTAGTGCAAAGGGGAGTTTGATTCAGTGCTGGATAACTCGATGGAATCCACAGGCAGAAACTGAAGTATCATAAATTTAAACAAGAATCTGTGCAATGTTTATCTCAGGATTCTGATTGGTACATTTGGGGAGGACAGGATTGGAGATAAGATGATGAGTAATTTGATTAGTGGGGACCTACCTCTGTCAGGTCACAAGTGACCAAGTAGGATCTGTTCTGGGAGGTGTTTGCTAAACTGTGCTCCTCTTAACAGCTGGTAGTTCCAATGTTCTAACTGTGGTGAAGGGGCAACAACATCATTCTTTGCACGTCTGATGTGAGGTTGCACCAATGGTGCAGGTGTGATCCACAGCCACGTGCACAGTGGGATATCCACAGTGGAGCGATATGTCCAGGAATACAGAGACAGGAATCAGGAGTAGGTGCTGGGATCTGCCACTTAATGAGAAGATTGCAGATCTGATTGTAACCTCGTCTCCCCATCTACCTGTGGTGACCTCTCAGCCCTTCACTTGTCAACTCTCTAGCACCTCTGCCTTAAAAATATCCAAATGTTCACAACTGCAAACTAATATTGCAGACATAAGAGACTGCAGATGCTGGAATTGGAGCAACACACATTCTGCTGAAGGAATTCAGTGGGTCGAGCAGTATCTGTGGGGGGAGAGGAATTGCTGATTATTTGAGACGAAACCCTGCATCCTGACGCAGGGTGAGACAGGGTTTTGGACTGAAACGTCAACAATTCCTTTCCCCCCACAGATGCTACTCGACCTCCTAAGTTCCTCCAAAGGTTGTTTGCTGCAAACTAATATTCATTTTTCAGAGCTCTGAAATAAACAACGGTACGTGACTGAATTTCTATACCAACATACTTTAAGAGCCATTGAATATCAATGTAGAAAATTCATTAACTGACTTCTTTCAATTTTTCTTTGCTGGGAAGTAACACATTTTATCGTGTGAAAACACTGGAATTAAAACGTTCATTGGCAAAGCCCATTTATCTTAATTTTCTGAAAATAATGCAAAACTGTGTAAAGCATACGGAGGAATCAATCACCTTAAGAAACACCATCAGAATGAAAGCAGCTGTCAATTCAATCCTGATTTAAAACTAAAGGCATTTTGCTTCAGTACCAACCCGGAGTCAGCAAATTTAAATGTGATTCAATGTACATTTGGGGTGTAAGCAGGAAAGCAGCCACAATTTCTTTTGCTACCCAATACAGCCAATCAGAAGTGAAAAACAGCTTCAGTACAGGGGCTGAAATACTAAGACAAGTAGATTCAGAGGTGAATATCCATTAGCTGTGATAAAGGAATCAAAAATTACCTCAGGGCAGCTTTGATAATAGAGATGAAGGACACTGAAGGATGTGGAACAAAGGCAGTTAAATGGGATTAGGATGGAGATCAGCCGTGATCTCATGGAATGGTGCAACACTCGAGGCACTGCCCATTCCCAGGCTCCAGAAGGAGAGTGCCGGGAAAGCAAATAGCTCTGACTCTTTATACCAGGTCTGGAGATTGCACGTGGAATCTCAATTTCCTAAAACAAATTCTGGATACTCATAGAATAATAGAATAGTTACTGCGCTGAGGAAGACCATTCGGGCCATCAAGTATCTGCCATCTCCTAGCAGAGTAATCCTGTCAATACGATTCTTTCCGCATTGTCCAAAAAATTATTCTCCCACAATCTGACCATCCACTTCCTTTCGGAAGGCCCTGAATGACTCTGTCTCCACCACCCTTGTAGACAATGAGTTGTAAATCATTACTCTTCATAAAATGATTGATACTGAAGCCTGAGGGCACATACCACCAGACTTAAGGATAGCTTCTACCCCACTGTGATAAGACTATTGAACAGTTCCCTTATGCAATGAGATGGACTCTGACCTCACGATCTACCTTGTTGTGACCTTGCACCTTATTGCACTGCACTTTCTCTGTAGCTGTGACACTTTGTACTGTTATTGTTTTTACCTGTACTACATCAATGCACTCTGTACTAACTCAAAGTAACTGCACTGTGTAATGAATTGAGCAGTACGATTGGTATGCAATTCAAGTTTTTCACTGTACCTTGGTACTAGTGACAATAATAAACCAACACCAATACCAAGTATCAACATCAAGGTAATGGCAATAGCAGTGTGAGAGAGCAGATGAAGATGCTGATCAGACTTTACAAGGGCTGGGACATGGGGTGTGATCATGGCTAGAATGTGGGGAATGGAGGAGTTGCTGTGAGTCAAGTTGAATGTTTGTGTGATCTGGACCTCAGGAGCCAAGGGTAATGGGATGAGCAGGTCAAGGGGTGAAAAAGAAAAAATCATCATTTCAGAGAATGGACGGAGAGTTCAAACTCAGGACACTGGGGTGGGGTGCAGGAAAATGGCCTCGGGCCAGGATGTGATCAGCAGCTGTGAAGTCTTAGGGAGGGGCAGGGAGTTGAAATGGTGTCATGAGCCAGGGCAAGAAGGTTGATCCATGAGTTGTAAGAAGTGGTCAATAGTAGGGGGACCTGAAACATTGAATAAAAGATTTGGAGGTGTTGTGAACACTGGGCTAGCAATAACTTTAAGCAACAAGCAAGTGATGGGTTTCTACATAGAACATAGAACAATACAGAGCACAACAGGCCCTTCGGCCCACAATGTTGTGCTGACATAGCTATTCCCTCCTACCTATAGAATGCCCATATCCCTCCATTTTCTCTCATTCATGTGCCCATCCAAGCTCCTCTTAAAAGCATGCAGTGGATTTTTCCTGATCAGTACTTTTCCTGCCCATTAAGGAGGAGGCATTGCTAAATTTGGTTTGAGGAAATTATCCAGGCCAGATTCGTTTCAGTTTCAGTAGCAAAACATCCAGGAATCTGTGCTGATAATAACATAAGGTTTAGAATAGTAATAGAAAAGGATATAGAACACGGTTAAATACTCATATGGAGTCGGGCAAATTTCAATGTGATGAAAACATTGGAAATCAAAACTGTAATTTAACAATGGGAGATCTTTAAGGTAAAAATGTTTTAGCTGCAGTCTAGGAACATTTCCGTGAGGGAGAGAGCAGGGAAATTAAATCTGGACTAGATGATCAGAAAGATAGAGAGTAAAGCAGAGCAGAAAAAAGGCATGCAAGTTTCAAAGAAAAGTTAAAAAAAGGAAACAAAGAAGGCAAAGAAAGGGTTGTTATGTTTATTTTGTTGTTTGTTTTGCACATGTGTAAGTTATGTACAATTTGTGTTCGTTTAAGATTGTAAACTTATGCTTGTCTCAACTTGTAATGCACTGTGCTGCTGCGGCAAAAAGCTAACGTTCATGGCATTTGTACCCTGCGTATGTATTCCTATCCCAACAATAAACACAAACTTGAACTTGAAAAGACTAGTGAGAAACAGAAAGGGGAATTCAAAGGTATTCTAGAGACGTGAATAGCAAGAGTGGTGGAGGTGTTGAATGATCAGACAATACAAAGGAAATCTACTTTTGGAGGCAAAGGGCAAGGCTGAGGTATTAAATAAATATTTTCTATCAGTCTCGCCAAGGAAGATGCTGCTGCTGGAGTCCCAGCAAACGTAACTGAGGTTCTGATGGGCTAAAAATTGTTAGGCAGGAGGTATTTGAATGACAAGATGTGCTTGAAGTGGGTAAATAACCTGGGATGCACCCAAAGTTGTTGAGAGAAGTCAGCAAGGAAATTGTAGAGATCCTGGCCATAATCTTCCAAAGATCTATTCTTTCAGAGTGGTGGAGCAGAAGACTGCAAATACTACATCCTTCTACAAAAAAGTGTTTCAGGATAAACTCAGAATCACGGACCACTCAGTTTAACCTCAGTGGTGAGAAAAGTTCTAGAAACAATAATCAGGGCAGAATCAGTGGTCACATGGATGAGCATGGATTGATTAGAGAAAGCTAACATAGATTTGTTTAAGGCTAACGGACACGTTAGTTTTTTTAATGATAAGCTCAATAAGGGAAATACATTTGATATGGTAAATATGAATTTCCAGAAGGCATTTGACAAGATGCCACAAAACAGGCCTGTTGTCAAAGTTGAAGACCCTGCAATAAAAGGGGCTGTAGCAGAATAACATCATCTAAATACACCTATCACATGAAGCTAAACTGAAAATAGTCAGTCGACCTTCCACTACTTGCTTTGTAAACCTTTTTAACGATGATATTTCACTTGACCACTGACCTTCAATTAAAGGTTGTTTCAGAACAATATGATTCAATTTCCTGTGTAGTGCTGCAAGGGACTGACTAGAGACCAATGGAGCATGGTCACTCTCGAAAAAAGGATGTCTCATTAGTACTACTTTGGAAGGGTCTCCCATGTACGGAAAGCCCCTCTGACCACTGTATCCAGATCTGACTCCTTAAAATCTGCTTGCAGGACTTCATGCCTTTCTCTATCTGTCACTAGTACCAATGCAACGTGAGTCACGACTTCTGGTTGTTAACCTCCCCTCCAGAATTTTCTGCAGCTGCTCTGTCATATCCTTAATCCTGGCATCAGGGAGGCAACATACCATCTTAGATTCACATCTGCAACCTGTTTCCCTAGATTCAGAATCCCCATAACTATTGTTTTTATTTTAATTCACCCTGCAGAGTTGGGAGCTGGAGTGAGATTTGGAGCAGGGGCTTTGAAAAGAGGTGAGTCTCTGTGCGTGTGCTTGTGAGTTTCACCTTGCAGGAGTCTAAACGAGGTACATTTGTAAATTGTTAATAGCTGATTGGCTGATTAACAGCAGCGAATAAAAAGAAGATAGCTATAAGCAGAGCGGCCATTGTGTGAGTGGCTCAGGATTGGGGGGCTCTGGCTCAAGAGGCTTCAGCGAGAGGTGGCAGAGACTAAGGTAAGTCTCTGCTAAGTTTCTTTCTTGCTTGCTTTGGTTTTTCTGTTAGTGTCAGGCTGGAGTTTAGAATGGCTCCAGGGTCAGTGCTTTACTCATCTTGTGAGATGTGGGAGTTCTAAGAGACCTCCAGTCTCCCTGATGGCTACAGCTGCATGAGGTGCATCCAGCTGCAGCTCCTTACAGACTGTTAGGGAACTGGAGCTGCAGCTGGATGACCTTTGGCTCCTAAGGGAGAATGAGGGGTTCATAGGAGCTACAGGGAGGCAGTCACTCCTCAACTGCAGGAGAAGGACTGAGAATAGGCAGGTAGTGCAGAGTATCCCTGTTGCCATTCCCCTCAGTAACAGGTATAATGCTTTGGATATTGTTTGAGGAGATGACCTACCAGAGGAAAGCTGCAGTGACCAGGTCCCTGGCACTGAGCCTGGTTGTGTGGCACAGAAGGGAAGGGGGAGAAGACGACACTGGTAGTGATAGGGGATTCCATAGTAAGGGG
>JARFYF010000060.1:27993322-28004393 GCA_030265395.1 Rhina ancylostomus | reverse complement strand
CCAGAGATGGAAGTAAATGTGATGCCTCCCTGATGCTGGGCTGTGTACACATGGATTGTTCAGGGAGTCAGCAGCAATGTTGCTCTCAGGACAATATCGACTAGTTTCCCTGCACCGTGCTCTAAAAGGAGTGTCACGTATGGAGTGCTGTAATTTGTTGTATTACTCACTCCAAAAGTTTCCACCGATTCTTGGAGCAATAGTCTTGTCCAAAATTTATTTTCAATCACTTAAATAAACAGTGCTATACAGTGGAATTTCTTGGCAAGAGCTTTATGAGACAAGACACATCATGCCATGTAAGGTGTGTGTTTTACATCAACAGGAAGAGAGGGCTAGGAGATGGAGCAGGAGGTAAAGGAGGAAACTGGCTCCTTCCTTTTGGATTGGGGTTAGTGGGATCAGGAGAGCCAGGCAGATTGAGGGCGAAGTCAGTGACAGTAGACCAGGAAGAGATGCAGAGTAAGGGCTGAGCAAAGAGTTCAAAGGGAAAGTGTGGGATTAGTGCAGGGGCTGGGTGTAAAAATGGGGAAAGGGTAACTGGGTGAGAAAAGTAGCTGAAGAGGTGGGAGACACAGTGAGAGTCAGAAAGTGAAGGAAGCTTCAGGTGTTTGTGGCCGAGTGGGGCAAAGAGGCAGGGAGCCTCAGTCACCATACTCTGCAACACAAGCACCGACCGCACCTTACTGGAAAGGAAATAACTGCACTGGGAGAAACAGACCAAGAGAGGGAAAAGCAATTAAGGAAAAAACAAGTAAACAATACATAGGAAATAGGGACAAGCAAAGATGCCAAGGAGAGACAGGACCATTATCCTGTTCTCCAGTTTAACATATTTAGTGCCATGGGGCATCACTAGACTGACCAAGAGTGAAAGCTTTTTCTGCACAATTCGTTTTGACATTGAATTAAATTTGAATATAATACGGATGACTTATTGTACATTCAATTCTATCCTCTTTGGGAATCCATATATCCCCCATGATATAAAGATGCTTGAAACTAGTTAAAAAATGTTTTGCAAGGCTACTGCTCTAACTGTAAAACAGGAGACTGCTGTCATAACGTGACCATGCTTTTTAATCAATCTGCTATCTTCTTTCCTATCAACCATCTCGATACTCATCAAATTATACAAATTCAACTTTTCCTCCAGACACTATCAATAAAATCACGTTTCCAAAAGGAACACAGGAACACAAGCAAACATTATGCTATTAAACCCTTGAGCAGTCTTTCAATTAAAACTAATATGGACTTTTGATTTGCATCCTCATTGTTTATTATTTATTAACATATTAGTTTTACATCTATAGCCTTGGGACACTTTTGTAAAAAGCCAATGCATAATAACTCTGAACAGAATATAAAATGATTTCAATTAAAATCAGTCCTTTCCTTTATTTATTTATGGACATGGTACAGAACAAACTGCCACAATTTATCCAGCTCTGACACACTCATTTATAAGTCCACTGATTGGATTTTGAAATTAACCCTCCAGCTAAACACTTAAATGTGTAAACATTACACTGTGCAAATACAATATTAGTTCTGTGAGTGACTTTTACAATCACATCCGTCCCATCTTTCATTAGAGCTGTTCATCTGCTGTAGGAATGGTGAGAGAGAGATCTGAAACTCAACGGTTTCCGAATCTTTGAAGCAAACCTTTCAGCCCATTTAGGTTGTTCACTCCATGGGCCAAGTACAGTCTGCCTCATAGTGGAGAGAGTGAAGTTACAAGGAGAGCCTCTCATACAGTGGAACAGTTTCCAGCAAAAACTGTCTATGGTTTTATTTTGAACAATTCCATAGCAAAGCCCACTACAGTTCCAATTTTATAATTGATGTCATTCAGCTCAAACATTCTACAGATGATAATATATTTTCTAAAATAAAGAGTCAAATAGAGAGGGAGTGAGTCAGGTCACTGGACCAATAGAGAATAAGATGAAGAAGAATAACAGAGGCCTGGACTTATAATCAGGAGACACAAGTTTGAATCCCAACAAAGCACCTGGAGAATTTAAATATGATTGATTAAATAAAATCTGGAATAAAAACTGGTAATGGCAACAATAAAACTGATCATTTTTTGTTGCACGTGGCCAACTGGTTCACTGATATTCTCCCAAGAAGGAAATCTGATATCCTTACCCAGTCTGGTCTATATTTAACCACAGATCCACAGCAGTGTAATTAGCTGTGAAGTTTCCTCTGAAATTGTCCCATCACCAGGGACAATTTGAATGGCCAATAAATCTGATCAGGCTGCAACATATATGGGCCATGAACAAATGCATTTATTGGTGCTCAAGGGGAGTTTACACAACATTTGCAGTTTTTTGTGTGAATTTGTTCTGCATATAAACTACTCAGAGATTAGTAACAAACTTCTGTTTTTCAGCTAATTTTTCTGCATTAATGTATGCAGGAACCTGACAGAGGGGCAGACTGTGCTAGACTCAGAAATCAGTAATCTGATTTAATGTTACGTAGTAGTTATCAGAAGGCGATCAGATTCAATGTAGCAAAAATCAAAACTGCAACTACTGGAAATCAGAAATAAAAGCAGAAAATAGTGGAAACACTTAGTGTCAGTTGAGAGGGAAATATAGTTAATGCTTCAGGTGAGAATAAAAGAAAAACTGCTGGTGCTGAAAATCTGAAATTTTAATTTCCAGCATCTGTGTTTATTAATGTTTCAGTTGTAAAACATTGGATCTTTGCCCTGTATTATTAACTACATTCAATGTAACATTTGAAAAGATTGTTAGATTTTGGTTTGGACCGAGTTCACAGTGATGTTCGAAACCCATCCACAGCAAACAGGGCAATGGTAGAACAACAGATCATTAGAATAGATCTGTAAGAACGATTTGTAGTATTACGGAACCAGCTTACGTCTCCAGGGAAAGAGAACTCCACTTGCAAAAACAAACAGCAATAGCTAATTTTAAATTGAATATTTCTAGATTTTTGAAAATACAAAAGGTATTGAGTGATGTGGGAGTGAGCTAGATGCTTGGAATTAAGTCAAAGATCAGTCCTGGAGTCAAGGAACAGCAGAATAGGTTTGAGAGACTATTGATGCAGCCATAAGTGAGATAAAACAACACTTATTACCCATCCCTTTTGAACCACTGGGGTCCTGTTACAGCACATTCCAGTATTTTAACAGTGTCAATGTAGGAATGGCAATGTATTTCCACAGGACTGTCAATCCAAACACAGTGCTTACATCGATGCCATCCACTGAATGGCCTGTGTACCTTTCACCTTGGCCAGCCAACACACTCCTGGCCATTGCACTATCTCCATAAACTTGTGGTCATCCATAGCTCTGCTGTCTCTGCACTAATTTCCACCAAATCCCATTGATCCACCGCCCCAGAGCAGGCCAACCTACTGGGAACCCACATGTAAGCTTCAATCTTCAAACTCTTATCATCTGTTTGACCTCCTTCCATGACCTATCCATGTGGCCCCTGTTTTATAGCCATTCAGGTTACAGAACTTCACCTTTATAATATTTACAAATCACTACCCAAATATTTGAGACACAGGATAAAATTTGCTCTCACGGAATTTGTGTGAATAAGTAAATAAGTCAACACCAGATTTTTTTTAACTTGCATTTCTTGCTGCATGCAGAGTTGATGCAGCTTCAACCTTACGGAAAATCCTGAGACAGACCATTTTCTAGGAACAAAACCCCACCTCGTAAAGTGGTGTAGGAGTGCCGGAAAAGCCGCAGTTAGACTGTACACAGCAAACTTCCATAAATAGTAATGCCATATTAGTGAGATATTGGAACATGGAGGATAACTCACCTGTTCTCTGAAATAGCTCCGTTGGATTTTCATGTCAGGATGGAAGAGAATGCCAAGCCTTAGCAAATACAAATCTCATCTGAAAGGCAGCACCCTTGGGAATGCTCTGGAGAGTCAGCATCGAATTCTGAGTCCAAGTCTTCACAGCAAGACTTGAACTCACAGACTTCTGACTCCAGCTGAGATGAGAATGCCTACCCCGCACACTCTACACTTTTTTCTCTCTTTGACAGACACACACACTTGTTGAGACATGACAGTTGCACAACATCACATAATGATACAAGTCATCCCTCAACATCAGCCCATTCATCTGGACAAAACACTTACATCTTTATCAGCAATGTTGTCGGGACATTGTTGCTTTTCACTTTCACCTGACTCACTGTTTTATTCATTTAAGATGCAGTTAGAATCATAGATTTGTAGAATTAAATGTGAAGAAGACCAAATTATGGAGATCATGATTTTACTGAAAGCACAAGGTCTTTTATTCTTCAATGACTTACAATACCCACATATATCTTCACAGATCTCTGCCAGGCAAACTCAGAGGGATATTTGTGAATACAGTTCATTTCCCCAGAAAACATGGACAACCATAACTGTGTACATGACATCCCCAATGTCTCACAGTGCCCCACACTATTTAGGGAGCATAACCTGATGTTATTTCAATTACCAGTAACCTAGTAACTGAAATAACCTAGTGTTTCGTTTAGTGAACAAAACATGATCCGCAGCAATGTATAAACCTAAGGAGGTCACATTCACTGAAGGAACATTAGGAATAGCAATTTCCAATTAATTTAAGAACAAGATATATAAAAAAGAGGACAATGTTCAAAAATGTCCTAAAAGTACTTCATTATCAGTACAAACACTCGAACAAATTTCAGGGAAGTGCAAATTCTGAGGAAGTCCCATCTCCCAATTTGCTAAATAGAAAAAGACACATTGCTATCGTATCTTTTCTTGCCCCTAGACATCCCAAACTGCTTCACAGTCAATGAAGAACTCACTGAAGTAAAGTCATTGTTGTAATGTAGGTCACACAGCCCGGCAATGTTAGAGCTGATGTATGCAACGGTGTTTCTGTCTCTCATTTACTGACAGCAGGTCATGCTTCATTGTACATTAACAGTGAATAACTGAAGGAAATAGAAAAGGAAAAGAAAATCCAGTACAGTAAGGTAGTTGTCACAACAGAAAGTTTCAGGCCCTATTCAGAAATATGAACCTCAACTATAAATCTTAAATTGGGGGAAGTCTTTACATGATTTTCTTTGACCAACAGATTTTTCCCAGTAATGTATTCCATTTTCTCCTTAACCTATGCATTCCATAGTTGCACTGTTTATGTTGCTGACTTCACTGCTTGTTACTTTAAGTATATATAAACTCTTCTGTGCTTCCATAAACAGTAAGGCTGAGAATTCCAGACATTATCATGAACAATTCCCTTACAAAGCAGTGCGAGGGACCAGGGAGTAATTTCATCTTCCCAAAATTTTCCAGAGTGAAATCTGCACACACAGAGTCAGTCAATTCCTTTCATTTTGGACAGTCACCAAAAGACTTCAAATAGGATCAATCTACTCTGCACCAACTGACAGGTCTGAGCCGTAAATCTGCACTCATATTAATTCATGAGAAGGTTCCAACTGACAACTCTATACTCTGCCAAAGAGTTAGAACTCCCCAAGTGAGTAAAAGAACAAACTTAAAAAATGTTTGTCAGTTCACTGAGTGTCTGTAGAGAGATAAACATAGTTAGTCTCAGGGCAATGGCCTTTCATCAGAACTGGGGAAAGTTAGAGAAGAAATAATTGTAGAGAGAAGGAAACAGAGAGAGTAAACAAAAGGGAAGGTGTGTGATAGGGTGCATCCAAAAGAGATTAAGTGGCACAAGTCATGCTGGTGGTGGCTGAGAGGGGATGGCGAAGACTCGTGAATTGTAAAAGGTGCACCTGCAGAGGTGTGAACAGGAGGACACAATGAAATCTGAAATTACAGGAGCAAGAACATAAAGCAAATTCAGCAAATGTGAAGTACAAATGGGAATAGACAATTATCTGAGACTGCTGAACTCAGTTGAATCCAGAAGGCTGTAGAGTGCCAAGTTGGAAGACAAGGTGCTGACCCTCAAGCTTACCGTGAATTTTGTTTGAATAATACCAACACTTGCTGTTCCAACACCTCCTACACAGGTCCAACACAACACAAGCCCAAGGAACAGCATCTCATCTTCCTGTTGGATCTACTAGAGCCTTTCAGATTTAACACCATGTTCAGATAATCAGCTACTCCAGTCTTCTACCTTATATGCCAACACTTTCTCTTGTCCTCTCATTCATCCCATTTTAGTTATTTCATATTTCATCCATCACCTCCCATGTATAGCTCCCAGACACAGTGCCTGTTACTCATAAGCCTTTAGCACCCTTTTCAGTCAACACAATCATCTAGAGAGATTTGTCATTCTGTCTCTCCTCGCCTTCACCCTGTTACAGACATCTCGCATTGTGTTCACCAACATCCCTCCTTTCTCCATGACTTCAACTGGTTTCTAACCTTTCCCAGTTCAGATGGAAGATCATCGACCTGAAACAATAACTCTTTTACCCCCTCCACAGATGCTGCCTGAACTACTAAGGAATTCTAGCATTATCTGTTTTTATTTCAGATTTCTAGCATCTGCAGTATTCTGCTTTAGGTTTTAAAAAATCCTCTTTTCAACAACAGACTCCCACATTTTGCAATAAACTAGCTAATGAGGTATGTTTGTGGACTGGTAGTCCCTCTGTCTCTATTATCTGCACCTTTTACTTAAGGACTCACCCTGAATTTTCTGCCACAATACATTTGTCAGGCTTTTAACTCAAATGACAGCAATTGGAATTCTGAAATGGACATTTTATGACAATGAAAAGGGTTATAAAATGTTTTAAATTGTAAGCAGCAAGATTAATTACAGATAATACTGCCAGATGGACTCCTCCACCCACACAAACTGTAAAAGTTGAATGAACCTTAACTGGATATGATTAACAATGAAGAGAAGATTCCTGAAGTGTAAGAGAGGCTCCTGTATAATATAATTTGATGGTTCATTAACAATATTGCCTTGTTCTGTTAATCATAGCAGATGAAAACTTTACAGAGCTGTGGTTCCAAGTGTATTTGCTCCTATTAAAGGTGACTAAATACATTGGGCACTGATGTATTGGTAGGATTTAATAACATGGCACATCTACCGCCTCACCACAGCAGCTTGAGCACTTGACACTATGAAGTTGATTAGCAAGGATGTGGACTCAGTCAGGTTGATTGTACTTGCTCTAACCTGACACATCAAACCCAGGCCAACAGTTGTGTCTTGGATACAATTACTTCTGAGGAAGTATATCTGAAGTTAAAATGGACTATGAGAGAAATGAACCAGAGAAGGATTTGGTCTCTGCGCTCTGCCCCTTCCTTCCTCTTCAAAAACCATCAAACCAGCTTTACTTTTAGTTTGACATTTGTGTGCTGGTTGTGTGCGGGTTCTGATGTACAATTACACTTCTAAGGCACTCTCAAAGCCAATGGAGCCTCCGATATATTTTTAGGCACTGGAGTTCTTGGCTGAACTCCAAAGTTTGCTTGGCTGAGGTTGGAGCTCTCTCACCTTAAAAATATAGAACAGTACAGCACAGTACAGGCCCCTATATAAACTTTATGCACATTCAATCTATCCCCCTCTCTACTTCACCTCCCAAAACCCTCTACTTTTGTTTCATCCATGTGCCTAAGAGTTTTATAAGTATCCCTGTTGTATCAGCCCCTACCACCACCCCCAGCAGTGTATTCCAGGCACCCACCACTCCCTGTATAAAAACGTACCTTTGACATCTCCCCTGAACTTTCCTCCACACACCTGAAACAGGTGATCTCTAGTACTGGCCATTACTGCCTTGGTGGAAAAGTGCTGGCTGTCCACGAGTCTCATAATCTTATACATCTCTATCAAGTTGCCTCTTATCCTCCATTGCTCCAAAGAGAAAAGCCCTACCTCACTCAACTCCTCCTCATAAGATATGTTCTCCAATTCAGGCAGCATCCTTGTAAATCTCCTCTGCACCCTTTCCAAAGCTTCCACATCCTTTCTATAATATGGTGACCAGAATTGAACAAAATACTCCAAGAGCAGTCTAACCAGAGTTTTATAGAACTTGATCCCCTAGCTAACGAAGGCCTGCACACCATATGCCTTCTTAACCCCCCATCAACTTGCATGACAACTTTGAGGGATCTATGTACTTGGACCCCAAGATCTCTCTGTTCCTCAACACTGCTAAGAATCCTGCCATTAGCCATGTACTCTGCCTTCAAGTTTGATCTTCCAAAATACATCACTACATATTTCTCCGGAATGAACTCCATCTGCCACTTCTCCATCCAGCTCTGCATCTGGTCTATATCTCATTGCAACCTATGACAAACTTGTGGGTCAGAAGGCTGTAGATGCAATGACCAGATAACACAGGCTCACGTTCTGGAGGATCTGTGCATTGTCAAAGCCACTCATTGAGATGAGGGGTAAAAATTTGGATATAATGTGGCAAATGCACTATATAGCACTGGATTTCAAAAATTAACCTCCACCCATTTCAACACATTTCCACGAGTTCCATGTGCTTATACATTTAGCACATACAGTCAAAGATAAATTGCTACCCAAGACACTAAACCTAGACGCTATCACCTTCTCCAGGGATTTAAGCCAATGCAAAACATTCCATAATTGTATAACCCAGGGCACTATTTCAAGAACAATTCTCTCTTAACTAATATGACTGTGAATGATTTTCCAGTCAACTATTTCATTTGTTGCTTCTAGGTCCCTATTGTGTAGAAAGTGATTGTTGCAAATGCCTACCCAACAAGGACTGCCCTTCAGAAATAATTCATTGGAAGTAAAGTGTTTCGGGATGTACTGGGGATATAATAAAAGTGCTACCGTTTGTTGTTTCCTGTCTATACTGTGGAGATAAGAGTCCAAGACAAAGCCAATTGTATTTTTTCAATAATTAATGTTCAGCAGATCAATGTGACATCAAAACTCACATCACAGAATGACAGATACAATACAGGGAGGCCATTTGGCCCATTGTGTCAATGCCAAATCACTGGCAGAGCTGCACAGTTATTCCCACTCCACCACTCTTTCTGCACTGCCCTGTAAGTTTTTCTCCTTCAGTTATTCATCCCATTTTCTTTTGAATGTCACACCAAATCTACTTCCACTGCCCTTTCAGCGAGATCAAAACCAACAACATTATTTTAAAGATCACCAATAAAGCCACAATTTAAAAGTGTAACTGAATGTACAGGATCCCACATATCAAAGCTGGAGAGTTCTCCCTGGTGTACTGGTCAATCTTTATCCATTAACCAACATCATTAGAACATATTTACCTAGAAATTTGATTTCATAACACTTCCCCCTCCCGTCTCCCCCCCCCGAAATATTACACAATTGAAAACTGATTCCGTTCTACTAAGTGAAATGCTGGGAGGTTTTGTTGCAGTCTGGGCACTTGTGAAACAGTGATTTGCTGTTGATCCAACACCACCTTCTGTACCCACAGGGGTGGCAGTTGGGGAGAAGGAAATGAAACTGGGAAATGGGACTCTGGATCCAATGGACTTTTGTTGTTTTCATAGGTTTTCTATAAAAGTCAAACATGTCACATATGCAGATTCACTTGGGGACCAATTATGCTGATATTTAGTGGAATCTTCTCCCTATTTGTCAGAGCCCAGTGATGCTAATATATTCCAGGGACAACATTATAACTTTTAGCAAATAACTTGTTCTCTGATGGGCTTTCAGCATCTAATCTTTTTCCTCCTGCTTGATGATCAATATTCTACCCCTCATTAACTTTCAATCACCTCTTTGAAAATGACAAATGGAAAATGTCATTGAACAAGCTACTGTTTTCAAACTGCATACCCACTGAACTTTACCATCAAGTGTGCGTGAAGCATTTTTCCCATGATTACAAATTCAGTCAACACTTAAATGATAGAATAAAGCACAGAAAGAGTCAACAGCCCTTCAAGCCCATGCTAGTTTTAGAAAGATTAAACCCTGTCAGTCCCTTACTCTATATTCCTGCCAGCTTTTAACCCTTCAAGTTCTTTTCTAATGCCTTTTTGAAACCTATGAGTGAATTAGCTTCCACCGGCTTTTAAGGCAGTTAGTTCCAGATCATATCTGCTCACAGTGGGCTTCTTTTGGTTCTTTTCCCATTCATCTTAAATCTGAGTCCTCTGGTTCTCAACTTTTCTGCCGATAGAAACAGTTCCTCTTTATTCACTTTGTCTGGACTCATTTATAATTTTGAACACTTCAGATCAAGCACCTGCCTTCTCTACTGTACAGAACAACAGAAACTCCTTTCCACGTCACTGAACACCTTCACCCCAAGGTCCATTCTGGTAAACATTTGCTGCACCCGCTCAAAGCATTCCTATCCTTCTTCAAGTACACTTACCAGATTGGACTCAGTGATCTCGTTGTAACCAAACCAGTGCTTTAGAAAAGTTTGCTAAACTTTCCTTGCTCTTACCCCCTCTGCCTCCATTTAGAAGGCCCACGACTCCATATTCCATTCTCACCCGTCCTGCCACTTTTGAAGATCATGGACAGCCCAGGTCTGCAGGTGTGTACCCCATGTCTCTGCTGCTACCCCCACCCTGTGGCAAGGAAGAGACACTGCAAGGGATGGTGTTGGAGTGAATGGAAGTTAAAGCTTAAAAACTAAGGATGGTTTCCGCCATCATTTTGGAAAACAGGTCCTTCCTCCTTCCCATTCCCTTGACTGCCCCCAAGTTCATGGTCTGAGTGTCTTTGCCATGTCAAAAATATAATGTGAACATTCTCTGATGCTCCAGCATGTTGGTAGCTAATGGTACCTAATTGTGACATTGGTAACGTGATCAGCTTAACACGAAGTGAACCTTTGGTTTAGGGGAAGAATTTCCACCTTCCGCTTTGAAAATGATGAGTTCAAGACTGACCCCAGACAATCACAGCAAGCAGAGACCCAATGGCAGCTGGCTGCCAGCCAGAACACTCAGTTTATCAATTGCAGGGCAGATAGAGTTTAGCAGATGTTGGGAAAGCCATTTCAAAAACAAAACTAAGAGGAATGCAACAAGAAACTATCTCATCTTGTAAGTAA
>JARFYF010000060.1:27944627-27958169 GCA_030265395.1 Rhina ancylostomus | reverse complement strand
AAGCTGTGGAAAGTAGGAGGAGAGCTGTGACACTTATGCTGTTACTGGTTGGAGAGGAGTTGCTAGACAATAAAAAATGTCCAAAATGTTGCAGTGATTTCTCCTCCAGATTGCCCAGTAGTTGCCCAAGGCAGAGCCCAGAATATTCAACTTTAATAGAAAGAGAAACTGTTCTGATATCACTCTATTTGCCTGATATAGAACGGCTGATTATTGCACTGAAATAGGTGACTCTGCCCAAATGATCGACATAAAACAGAGGCACAGCACTGTCCCCAATAGCAGCATGATGGTTAAGCTGCTATCTCAACTTTCTAGAAGCCTGCACTAATGATCTGGAAGACAAAAGTTCAAATCCTACCATGACAGCTAGAGAATTTAATTTCTATTTTTTTTAATGAGTCTATGCTGCTAATTGAACTACCAGGGTGTTGATAAAAGCCCATCTGGAATATTGATGCCCTTTAAGGAAGGAAATCTGACCTCACTTCCCTCTTCTCATTTAAATGTGACCCACAATAGCTAACACTGCTAGCTGCCCTCTAACATGGCCTGCAGGACGCTCAGTTGTCACCACCATCTCTTCAAAGATAATTAGAGTTAGGCATTAAATGTCGACCTTGCCATCAATGCCCCATATCACACAAAGGTATGAAAAAATAATCAGGGCAGCTAGACTAAAAACTTGCAGCAATATACAGTAAACAGCCTCATTTTGGCACTGTAGACACCAGCAAATCTCCTTGAGAGAAAAGTAAACACAGCTGAAGTGGGCCATTGTAATGTTCCTGCTGAGCAGAGCAGTGTTTTATTTCGTGATGGAACAACTCAAAATAGGTCTTGTGTAGGAACCTTAAAGCCAAAAACTGTGCAACTAAACAGAGACAAACATGTGCAGAACAACTCAATGATATTCCCCTGCCATGGTAAGATTGTGGACTTGCTGTCACAGGAGTGGTTGCAGGAATAGTATGGATGCATTTAAGGGGAGGCTGCACCAATATATGAAGGAGAAGGAATAGAGCATTACACTGATCATTTTAATAGAGGAAAAGCAGGAGTGGAGCAGAAATGTCAGCATGGACTGATTGTGCTGAATGGCCTGTTTCTGTGCTATATTTTCCATGTAATCCTATCTTTGCCCTTGCAGTCATTTGCCAGACCATACCTATTGCAATCATCCTTTAGATTAGTTTGCTAAATAAGTAAATCAGCTCTACATATGAGTATGTCTTTCTCATTACAGATGCATAAAGTTGACTCCATGCTTTTGAGAGTCTACCTTGGGCAGGACAGATGGTGTTCTTAATTTATAAAATAAAGCTTGTTTTCATGGATTTGTTCATGGGACAGACATACCATTTGCAAGGGAGGCATTATTATCCATTTCCAATAGCCAACCACAAGAAATTACAGAGAGTTGTGAACACAGCCTAGTCTATTGCGCAAACCAGCCTCCCCTCCATTGAATCCGTCTACACTTCCTGCCTCTTTGGGAAAGCAGCTAACGTGATCAAAAACTCCTACCACACTGTTATGCTCTCTTCTCCCTCTCCTGTCGGGCAGACAACACAAAAGCTTGAGCACGTACCACCGGACTCAAGGGCAGCTTCTACCCCACTGTTATCAGACTGTTGAATGGGCCTCTCATACACTAAAAGATGAACTCTTGAACTCTGATCTCCCAATCTACCTCATCATGGCCCTTGCGCTTTATTTGTCTATCCACACTTCACTTTCTCTGTAACTGCAACACTATATTCTGCATTCTGTTTCTCTTTTTATTACCTCGATGTACAAATGTGTGGCATGACCTGTCTGGATGGCACTGTGTCTCGGTGCATGTGAAAATAATAAACCAATAGCAAAAGCCATGGTGGTAGTTAAAAGATCAACTCATTAGCAAACTTGGGCATAAATATAAACCAGGCAGGGTAAGAACAGCAGAGTTCCTTCCCTGAAGAACATTAGGACATTAATGAAGCAGATAGGTTTTAACAATTCAGCAGTTTCATGGTTGCCATACCAGATTCATTTAAGTTTAATTTCCCCGGCTCCCATGGTGCGATTCAAACACTGCACCAATGGTCCAGAACTTTGGCTGGTTGAAATGAAGCAAATAAATCCAATGGATTCCTTGAGTGTTGTAATCGAGGTGAGTGGAAGTTGGAGGGGTGGTTTCGGGCATTAGGCACTGTGGGACAGAAGGATGGGGTACAACCAAGGTGCAGAGGAGATGATGAAGAATCATTCCTCAGAGTCCTTCCAGAAAAGTTAGAAGCCTTAAGTTTCATTTAGTAAAAATAATTCTGCTCGTTGAGCAATAGAAGAATGAAGCATTCCCCATTCTCCCAAAGCAACATTTCAAATCAAAGTACATTTGAGTGCACACTTAGAAAATGCTCCCCAGTTACTGTACATTTTAATTTCTCCACAAACAGTTAATCCATCGTGTCAGTTGATTCTTGAAGAAAAGGATTATTCTTATGGAAAATACATAGTGAAATGTTGAAGCTATTATCCATAAATTTTGTATAAATGCTGTGGATTGATCAGATCCCAACAGCAGGTTAGTGAAATACTAATCCATAAGAAGAGGGTTCTGGCAGCCTAGTTACCCTTTAATCACAATTCAACCATACAGAAAACCTTAGACAAACTAAATGAGCGACAGATGCTGCTTAATTCCCCAAAGAGTGAAACACCATGGCTATCAAGGATCCCTGTCAAAATTCTTGACAAATGCACTTTTCAATTTTGAAAAATCAAGCAATTTTGAGTAAGTATATATTGTAAATCCATTATGACTTTGTGAGAAATATGATGTAATCACTCCAAAGGTCAATCAAAATCCCATTACAAGGCTCAGTACAAATAACAATTGACCCAAGCGTGGAATAGCTGCATTCAAAAGCTGAAATCAGGCAAAATTCCACTTTAATGATACATTTCAAATGTTATCTGGATGTGGATATAGAATCAGAAATCCCATTAAAGCAGTTTGATATTAGGTGTTACTCAGCAGGTCAGGCAGCATCTGTGGAGATAAAGAGCTGGCTACCCTGATGAATTTTTTCTAGCACATACAGTTTTCATTTAGGATTTTCAGTATCTGCATTTCTTGTACTTTCATGATAATAATTGAGATGTCTTCCTGCAACCAGACACAGATAGCCATGTTGCTCCAATTCTAAGCCACTTACATATCCCCAGTTTTAAATTATTAGTGGATAGTCCTTCAGCTTCCTGGTCTCAAGCTCTGCAATTCTTATTTACCTTGGGATACAGAGCAGTACTGTACAGGAACAGGCCCTTTCGGCCCACCATGTCTGTGCTAAACACGATGCCCAATGCCTTACACTCTGAACTTAACACTTTCCATCAAACCTGTCTCTTTGGCCAAACTTTTGTTCACCTATTATGTGGCTCAGCTTGGTGTCAAATGTTGTTTGACAACACTTAGCACTGAAGCATCTTGGTAGGTTTTGCAACACTGAGGTACTACAAAAATGCAAGTTTTCTTTGCCAAGGCTTGTACCAGAATAATTTAACCACTGCTGCCAACATTGCTTAGCAAGACGTTATCTTTTGGAATGCTGGAAAACCATGCTTAAACAGACAGCGATAGTTCACATATTCAGAACTCATCATTCCTTTCTCAATCCTTAATTATCATTGAGTTCTCATATCTCCCTATGTTACAGAAAGAGGCCATTGAGCCCATGGAGCCCATGCTGGCTTTCCGAGCAATCCAATCCCCCAGTAGTTTTCCTGCAACCTATTCTCCTCATATTCCCATCAATTCCCCCCAGATTAAACCACTCACCTACATACTGGGGGCAATTTACAGCAGCCAATTAACCCACCAACCCTGTACGTGTTTGGGATGTGGGAGGAAACCGGAGCACCCAGGGGACACCCAGCTGGTCACAGGGAGAACGTGCAAACTCCACACAGACCCGAGCGCCTGAGGTCAGGATCGAACCCTGGTCACTGGAGCTGTGAGGCAGCAGCTCTACTGCATGCGTTAATGTGCCCTCATGAGTTAAACTGTTCATCATCCAAATCATTTGTTGCCAATGCCACCCCAGTTTTTTACACCCCACAAGCTATCACATAAAAGAAAACCATCAGCTGAAGGGTACAGGGAAATCCTGTGTTTGCTGCAAGATGCACCAAGCCGGTCTATGTTTGGCCATATATCTGTTTCCTTAAGAAACTGCTGATGGTGCAATCACTTATACCAGGAACAAATATACATTAGATGACTAAAAATAAAAGAACTGCAGCTTCTGGAGATCTGAGAGAGTTGTGGACACAGCTCAGCACATCATGGAAATCAGCCTCCCCTCCATGGACTCTCTCTGTACTTTTTGCTGCCTCGGTAAAGCAGCCAACATAACTAAAGATGCCAGATACCCCAAACATTCTCTCTTCCATTCCCACCCCCCCAATGGGCAGAAGATACAAAAGCCTGAAAGCACGTACCACCAGCCTCAAGGACAGTTTCTATCCTGCTGTTATAAGGCTATTGAACAGTTCCCTAGTACGATAAGGTGGACTCTTGACCTCACAATCTACCTCATTATGACCTCGCACTTTACTGTCTGCCTACACTGCACTTTCTCTGTAGCTGCAACACTTTATTCTGCATTCTGTTATTGCTTTCCCTTGAATTACCTCAATGCACTGTGTAATGAATTGATCTGTATTAAAGACATGCCAGACAAGTTTTTCACTGTACCTCGGTACATGTGACAATAATAAACCAATTCCAATTCCAAAGGCTCTTTGATCTGGAACACTGATTCTGTTTCTCCTTCTACAATTCTGCATCGATTCTGCATGGCCCTTCCCAACGGGTCTCCTGCAAATCAAGCACAGGGGTGAAAGGGTTTCATAGCAACAGAACTAAAATGGTAATAAATCCAACAAATATTTTATATAGCAATCTCTCACAACTCCTTGAGACCATCCCTAAGCAGTTTATTACTTTTTAGGTGTAGTCACTGCTGTAATGTGGCAATCACAGCAACCAGTTTGTCCACTACAAGTTCACAGCATTAACAACGTGATCATATGCAGATGATCTGTCACAGTGAAGTTTATTAAAGTATAAAGGTTCAACAAAAAAAATGAGGAGAACACACCTGCTCCTGCAAACTGTTCCATGGGATTCCAAGGAGACGGTGCCTCAGTTTAAGTTCTCATCTGAAAGAAAGCTCCTCTGACAATGTGGCATTTCCTCACTATGGCACTGTAGTGTCAGCCTGGATCTTTGCTATTTCATCTCTCCAGGAACATGAAAATATAATTTGCATCAAAGGTGATTCTTTTACCACTTCAACCATGCTCTCGAATCGCTTTTTAAGAGGAGATATTGCCAGTTGTTTTGTTTCCAAGCACGGAGAGTAACAAACACATGTGCACACAGACATGAATTAAGAGTAGGAGTAGGCCACTCACTCCATTGAATTTCCTCTACCTACTTCGGTAACCTTTTGCCCTCTTGCTTATTTAGAATCTACCTACCTCTGCCATAAAAAAAGTAAATTGAAAGGTGAAAAGGTGCCTGGATTTAATGTCTCGAGCAACGTGTCATATCTTCTCTGCATTATGTCACAGTTCATAAAATAAACACTGAGCCCAAATGTCATATGGACCATCAGCTGAGGCCCAGTGGATCGTGTTCCTGCGGAAGGATGAGAAGATCATGGGTTTAAGTCCCAGCTGAGGGACTTCAACAATCTAAGCTGACTTTCCAGTGTAGTGCTGAGGGAGTGCTGTGTTAGTAACGGTACTGCCTTTTGAATGGGTCTTTAAACCAGGATCCTCGTAAATAAACACTGTTTAAAGAATAGCATGGAAATTCTTCCCACTGTTCTGAGAAATGTTTGGCCTACCAATAATATTGCTAAAAACAGACTACCTGGTCATTACCGTGCTTTGCTTGGAAGAACTTGCAGTCCAAAAATTAGGTACCATATATTTCTATACAGAGTAATAGCTGCATTTCAATACCACATTATTGGGTAAAACAAAGGAACCATGGGAGATATGTGAAGACAAGCTGTTATTAAGATCAGCTCTCTAATTATTCCAAGTCATGAACAGAGGAAATAAACAAAAGCCAGGAAAATGTTTCAAATGGCACTGAATGAAAACAAATTGCAAAGCTTTGGCACCATAATTATTTATGCACTTCACAATAATCTATTATTGTATTTAAAAGTGCCATTACAGAGTGATTAGGTTTGCTGAATTTCATGTGGGAGTAGATAATACATGAATCTATGGAGTTAAATTTGTCTCTAATGCAAAGATATAACAAGATCAACTGTTGCCATTTGTTAAAAATTGGGTTTATTATTTACATCTAATTAGGAAAGTTATTTACACAATGGTATAAAAGTGGACTATTAAATAACGGTGGCAGAATATCTAAGTACTGATGTGGTAGAACAGAATGGCAAGTGGATTGGACAAATCCAATCATTTCTTCCTGTCGCTGTTTTTGTCACGTATCTGTACAATTATATCTCACTTCCAATACACTTATTTTCTCTTTGCATTCCCTGGAGTTTCAACTAATTGTTTAGAAAATTTTTTTTCCTTCCTCTGAGGTGGACAATGTGTAGCAATAATGCACCATTCTGGATGATTATCCTTTGCAAGCTGAATTTGGCCCTTGGGATATTCCTGTCAATAGTTTCCCCATAATATCTGGTTAACAGATGCACACAGATGCATCCGATGCAATAATTAACGTTTCTCGTTAACCAGCCCTGACTGTATCTATTCCTTCATAAACCGCCACTCGTATTTCTTTACATTATTCTTTACAATAACAAACATTAGAAACTTGATCTTAAATCATTCACAGCCCATTAAATTAGTCGAGTTACATTTTCCACAGTTGATCTACACTTTTATTCAATATTTCAGATTAACCATCAATTAGGCAGTAAATCTGATGGCACCAACTGAGTCTCCATTGGCTTTGCAGAATCAGATTTATTATCACTAGCTTAAATGAAGTGAAATCTGTGTGAAATGAAACTGGCATTTCCTCTGCATTAAGTTAATAATGATTTGTTTATTCATATTTCAGGGCGCGGGGATTGTTGGCAATTGCCCATCCTTAACTGACTTTGATAAGGTGATATTCTTAAACTGCTGCAGTTCTTCTAACAAGAGTGCTCAGTCTGTTTTAATGCAACAGCAACGCTACAACTGACTGGCTTGCTGAGCTATTTCTGAAGGCAGTTAAAAGTAACCAGGTTGCAATGTGTCTGAAATCATGTATACACAAGACCAGAGAGGACTGAAGATTTCCTTTCCTAAAGTATATTCATGAACAAGATGGGGATTAATGGCAATCCAGTAATTTTGTGGCCCAGTGTTTTTTTTAATCCATAGCTGCTTCAGTGATATTTGAACTCATGTTCTAAATTACTGGTCTAGGCCTTTGGGGCACTAGTTCAGTAATGTGACCACTCCATCACCACCTTCCCCCAACTTTACTTCCCAAGTCCTCAGGGCAGTCTCTCAGGGAAGGTAGATATTGATGATGAAATTCACTATCCCCCACGCTGTCTCTACTTAGTCTTTGGCCTTCTGAAGAAAGGAATGTTCTAAAATCAACATTCCAAATCCTGCACAAAGCTCATGGTTTACTGAGCAATAGTAATCCCTGTCCTCTTGTATGGACAGGAGGAGAGGTATAGACTACCTAGAATTGGCACTGCGTGGCACTGAAGAACTATCACCACTGTTATCTTCCTCCAAGCCTCCAAATCTATTGACTGGGTAAGTGAACCAATGTCAGCCTCGTGTCCCTGCATCCTCCATATCAAATGGATAGAATGTGGGAAGAAGGAGAAACCATTCAACCTCTCAGAACTGAGATGAGGAGGAATTTCTTCAGCCAGATGGTGGTGAACCTGTGGAATTTGTTGCCACAGACGGCTATGGAGGCCAAGTCATTGGGTGTGTTGAAGGCAGAGATTGATAGTTTCTTGATTGGTAAGGAGGTGAAAGGTTACAGAGAGAAGTTAGGAGACTGGGGTTAAGTAAAGAATAAACAGCCATGAATGAATGGCAGAGCAGACTAGATGGACCAAAAGGCCAGATTCTGCTCCTATATCTTATGGCCTCAGCCCTTCCTGCCTCTTAGTGACATCATGACCTGATTTGTGGCATTACCTACTTTATATTACTTCATACAATTGGCTAACAGGAAATTACCAGAGGTCATTTTTTGTTTAAATTTTGCCACTCCTGGTCATTCGCAGCAATGTTCATGTTTATGGTCCAAGCCTAATTGCAGCTCAACAGAGGAGGCAGTTAGGAGTCAGTGGGCCAGACTGGGTATGAACATCAAACTTCCTTCTCATCTGTGAGCCAGATACGTTTTACATTAATCCAAAAGCAAATGCTGCAGGTTTTGGAAATCTGAAATAAAAACATGAACGAACCTGCTGAAAATACTCATCAGCCCAGGTAGTGCTGTTCAGATGAAAAATGATCAACTTGAGACATTAACCCTGTTTCTCGCTCCACAGACACTGCCTGACTATTTTTAATATTTTCTGTTTTTCTTTCAGGTTTTTACATGCATACCATTACCAATGCCATTTCTCTTACTCCAGATTTAATGTATTACTTGTATTTAAATTCAGAAAATTCAAACTCATGTTCAAATTGATGTTCCTGACCTCTTGGGCTAATCCAGTAATTTAACTTGTGTGAAACATGTTAAATTCTGAGAGGTGTGAACAGGGTGGATGCTGAGAAAATGTCAGGCTCAAGGACAGCTTCTATCCTGCTGTTATAAGATGATTGAACGGTTCCCTGGGACGATAAGATGGACTCTTGACCTCACAATCTACCTCATTATGACCTTGCACCTTATTGTCTGCCTGCACCGCACTTTCCCTGCGGCTGTTACACTTCATTCCACATTCTGTTATTGTTTTGCCTCGTACTACCTCCATGCACCGTGTAATGAATTGATCTGTATGAACAGTATACAAGACAAGTTTTTCACAATACCTCAGTACATATGACAATAATAAAACAATTTCAATTCTTCCTTAGCAGATTTCTCTGTAGTCTAGTTTGAAGATCCGTTCGTATTGGACTTGGTTCATGTGTCAGAAACCCACATCACCCTGGGCAAAAGAAATGCCAACTGTTTATTCATAGATTAAAGCAAAATCACTGGCTTTTGATCTACTGGAGTTAGGCTAAATGTAAAATAGTTGTCTTTCATATAGTGATTGTGATATGATTATAAATCACAGTCAGAGCCCAGTATCTAGATCCTGGTATAGTTTCAACACAGATGCTTGTACTTTTGTGAACTGCTGTGAAGATTCTTGTGATAAATAGACCACTGACTTGTGGTAAATGAGTATACTGGATTCCATGGACTCTCTGGTACACTCAGAAAGTGATTTAGATAAGTAGCACTTCCTATTTGTAGTGAAATGGAAAGCTTAGTTTTATAAAATCTCTGGTCATAGAGGACCTCATTACTTTATACCTATAGGCCACATCACTGAAGTGGAAGCACTGCTCCCCAGGGTCAATACAAAAGCCATCGAAGCTGCCAAGGTAACAACGTTACTGGGCGACACTGTGGTGCTCCAGGGGCTGACTGCCTGGTACACATTAGAATGAATGATCTCTTGGCTCTGCAAGAAACCTTGACAGGAGACATGATCTCCAACATCATTCACAGGCTGATTGCCTGCTCGGTGTGCTTCACCTTTCTTGTTAGGTGTGGACCCTCAGTCTGTGAGCTGACAACCATGATCATCTGTTCTCCTGTCCTAGCATCTGGACACAGGAAATTCACAAGCCTAGGACCCTTCCTTGGGCGGTCAGAACAAATGGCATTGCAAACTTTCTGACTGGCAGAGATTTCTTCACGTCATCTGCATGAAACAGAAAGAGGGGCAGGGTTAGCCTGTGGTGCTGAGGGAGAGCAGAGACAGAGGAGTGGGCAGGGGAGAACAACAGCAACTTGCGATACTCAGCATGCCTGGTGAGACAGAAAGTGTGAAGACACAGAGTAGGACATCTCCTCCAATAATGCCAGTCTTTGATTCAGTGACCTCCTGTCAGGAGTTTGTCATCCCTGTGATAGCAGGCACGCAAATAGGCTTAGGCTCCTCCACTGGAACCCTGAAGTCTGGAGTTACGGACAACATTCTTCTGCATAAAATGTGGTCTGTGAGATGTTTGAACAATTAGCCAGTCCTAGTAAGATAACTGGTATGCAATGACTCCATATGTGATGTGGGGAAGTGAACTCTGCATTAAGAGTAAGCCAGAGAAACTTTGTATTGGTGCAATAATTGTAAGAGAGATGAAGGGAAGCAGGGAAGACCAATGTGAGGTGTGAGCATGAGAGAAAGAGAGGAATAGTGTTACCTCGGTGATTACTGAACTTTTCACCAACCGCACCCATGGTCTACGGGGGTAGGTTCCTTTCTCAGCAACCTTTTTATATACGCACCAAAAGCAAAAGCCTGCAGATGCTAGAATTCTGAAGTAAAATGGCAAATACTCAACAGGTCAGGAGGCATCTGTGAAGAAAGAAATATAGTTAATGTTTCAGGTCGATTTACCTGTTGAATATTTCCTGTTTTATTAATGTTTATATACTGTCCTGGATAGAATGGATATTGAGGACAGGGTTGGAGAGCATAACCACATTTAACTCCTGTTGGCGTCTGGGTGCAAGCAGTGGACATTTAATAACTTGCACCGTGATCTACTCTCGTCATTGTCACAGTCATTCCTCCCCTTATAAGCTTTCCCTATTATCAGCAGCCAGACTACACTTCAAGTGGTATCAGACTGATAGCCCAGTAGATATCCAGTCATCCAGATGTAAGCCCAGTAAGGGAATCCATACTCCAGGCTGTCTTGAGCAGGAAGGGTTCAACCTTGTATCTTCAGAGTCAAGCCAGGAATTCCACCAACAATTAAAATGCTTCTCTTTATTGACATACAGCAATGGAGATAATTGCATTCAAATATTACAATTGTTGACCTTATGAACTCCACCCACCTTCCTTCGAAAGCCACTTATTTATGCAGCTGTTTTACTCGGTAGACCACAAACATGTAAAACATTGGAATGAATAAGTGGCAAAGAAAACAATTCACTGCTGCTTGTGGTGAGGTGTGCAGAAGAGGAATCACTTCGTACACATCCAATACAGTGAATTATTCCACAGGAGATGGCTTTAGACTAAACCCTGGCTTTGTTACAATTGAGCAGTTGTCACGTCTTGAGTGAATTTCATTAAGCTAAGAAAGAGTGAGGCTCTGCAGGTATTCACTGCATTCTCTTCCAATGACATTTTTTAACCCAGAGTCACACAGGATTGCAGTTTAATCCAGTTATTCAGACAGCCAAGGCACATAATTTAAGTGGAATGGTGCACTGGCAACCCTTTACAAATAATCTGCCACCTCCTAAAGTGTCTCCAGAGTGTTACTGAAATCACTACTCTTTGAGATTACGTTTGTTATATTTATGTGATGTGATGCGGGCCCTGGGCAGAGCACATTGCTTTTCTACACTTCCCTGTTCCAGGTGGAGGAGAGATATATTTGTGATATCAGTCTGCTGAAGCCCATGTGTGCTTATGGAAAGGATTAGACTGCCAAAGGACATTTTTCTTGTTCCTTTGCTACATCTGTGGCAAACCCAGAAAACCTGGATGTGAGATCCAGTTTTCTTACTTCATTGGGAGGAGATGGGGAGGAGAATGTCTGGACCTTTATCTCCACTAGCCATCAAGGTGTATCATTGGGTTAATTCTGGATGTGGAACCCACCAGTCATTCTTCTGGTATTCTGCTCTTCTTCAAAGATTATCCATCTGTTTTTTCACACTGCAAGGTTTATAGAAACGTTGCAAAACGTGAATGCAATTGGGACTGAAAGTAAGCATGCTTGGCTCTAACAAAGATGGAATGTTTCAATTTCAGGTAAGAATAAAATCAGAAAATATTGGATATACACAGCACAAAGAAAGAAAAGCAAAGTTAACGTTTTGGGTCAATGAAGAGTCTGATGAAAGGTCATTGACCCAAAATGCTGACTGTTCATCTCAAGAGAGAGAGCTGCTTGATGACCAGCTGAGCACTTTCAGCATTGTCTCCTTTCATTTCCAGGGAACATTTTTTATTTCAGATTTCCATTTTCCACAGCATCTAGTTTTTGTTTCAGTTTTAAGGTAGATCACCTCATCCCAAATCTATTCGGTAATCAAACTTCATTCCCAGCTTATAAACATCTGACTGGCTTTGTCATCTCCAGGCACACTGGTTCAATACTGGGAGGTTTGGATTTAGTTCACATTAATCAAAAGGCCTCTTCATTGTCTTAAGCATGATGGCCGGGATTCTGAGGTGATGATGATTGACCAAATTATGGCATTTGCCATCATTGTGCAGAACTTGCAAAGCTTCAGAATTCCTCCAAAGACTGTGTGGTTTGCAGCCTTTGTTATCATAAACAAAAAGTAAGTCATTGGAACTGACATAAATTACAGCTGTTCATGAATAGGTCCTGTTATAAAGTGTCCTGAAACTTTTATACTTAAGTACATGTGGCAAAGTGTATTTAATGACATACTACTCCATAGTTATCATTTAGCAAACTATCTGGCCCAATAAAGCCAACATTATGATTGTGCACATCAGTTGCCTAATGTAAATATCTCAAATTATAGGTCATTTTAGAAATTTATTTGATACTTCAGCTTCTACTTCTACTCAGATGTGTATATTCTAGTTGTTACTTATCACTCTGCATAATATTTCACCAGTTAATTATGAAATGGATCATGGTTTGCTGGCTGTGAGAATTCTTTAATATGATTGGTTACTCAGCCATGATGATGGCATTACTTCCACTGGGCGTCTAGGATCTTTGTGAACTGATACTTAACAGCAGCAGGCAATAGAACGGGGAAGTTCACATCCCAGAGATTGCTGATGTTTTTGTGGAGCTTTCCCCAGGGTCTGTGGCCAGTGCTATTGCAATTTATGGGCCAGTGATACACCTGCATGGGGGAACAATTTGGTTGATTCACTGTCACTTCCCTTACAGTTAGCAAACTGATCCAAGACTTTACAAATCACAAGAAAAAGCTCAATGTTTAGATGCTATTCCATATATACTTACCTCTCCCCCATCAGTTTGGGGTTAATAATGAATTAGAAATAATTCATGTGTGAATCCCAATGTATCCATGAGTAACATTTTGTGTTCTGTTTTACAATTTCACTGCTGCATAAAGTTTAGTAACAGATAAACAAAAATGAAGAATATATGTTGAATTCCACTTAGACTAATTTTACTAATGCATTGCAATCTTGTTGTACTGGTGTACAAGTTACCCCACTACTTTTTCAGCTTCCTACAGAAATACCAAGAAAGTCGACATAACACTGCTTATACAGTATTTTTTTTAATGCTTTGGATCATATTTGAATCCCTTTCAGTTTAGGAGTT
>JARFYF010000060.1:27924188-27934688 GCA_030265395.1 Rhina ancylostomus | reverse complement strand
GGAGAACATGCAAACTCCACACAGACAGCACCAAAGCTCAGGATTGAACCTGGGCTGCTGCAACAATACTAGCTGTGCCACCCCAGTATTCCATCATTGTGTGAGCATATCTCCATTTTTTTTACTACATTTTCTGCTGAATTATGCTTTCTGACATTTCACCCATGCTCAATTTTTTTGAGTCAGTTTCAACACTAAATACAGACAAAGTTGCATTAAAGGCACATATATAGGCACAGTTGAGAGAGATGGATCTGTAGAGGAGCAAAGAGATTTGGGTTTCAAATGCACAGATTGAGACAAGCTGGTGAACAGATGCAAAGCTTAATGGAATATTGGCCTTTAACTCAAGAGGGGCAGCAAAACAAGAGTGAGGAAGTCTTGTTCCAATTGTACCGAACCCAATTGCAGTCATACTTCATCTGCAGTATCACTTTTAGTTCTGCCCAGAAAAACCTCAGGAAAGATAAATTATAATGCTACAGACTAACGACAAAGAATCAGGGGCTGGCAGGTTATATGATTTGTTAATTCATTCATACGATGCAGTATTGCTGATAGGCCAATATTTATTGGCCATTCTGATTGTCCTTGCATTGCAATTTCAAACAGTACTTAAGATCCAATTATATTGCAATGTGTCTGGAGTACACGTAGAGCTGACAGGTAGAGGGAGCAGATTTCCTTCCCCAATTTGATCTAAGTGCACTGTGCTCACTGCAGCTGCTCTAAGTATTTTATTCCAGATTTACTTACTTAATAGAATTTAAATCCCCCATTTATCAGGGTGAGACTTGAACACTTTCTTCATATGGAGTTACTGGACACTGAAAGATAAAAGTGGGTAGATTTTACAATTTGGCTTGTACTCCCATTAATTTATTTTGACTCTTCTGGCCAACCCACTCTGCCATATCTGGACAGCAGTTTTATATTACTATCACTCCTGTAGTGTTGGATAGGCAGAATGGATAGGCAGAACACCAGTAGACTCTGATCTAATGTTGCATGTCAGAGAACATCTTTCAGCCTCTCCAGTTTCTCTCACCAGTCTATATCACATTCCGAATTCATCACTTTAAATCCCTTTAAACATGCTGTTCCACAAACATAACCTTAGGGCACCATTGTTACATGAACCCAACTCTTTCCAGTTACAAATCCTCCCTCCCTGCCAGTCTGTCAATAAACTCATTCTAAAATCATTCTTGTCATCTTCGATACTGTCCATTGGTTCGAACACCTCACTTGCCAGCACGTTTTGGACTTGTTTGCCCTCTGGAGTCCCCTGAAATCTTTCTGTCATCAATAGTGATATGACATTCAGCTGCCGCAGCTTAAACCCACAAACCTTCACTTTTGGAAACCCTATGCAAGTCTGTCCTTCTACTTGTCACATCTGTGCCTGTCTGCTCTTGTATTTGTTTTATAGATTCTTCCACTATGCTGCACCTTACATGTTGTCATCAATAAATGGACTTTATAAATCAAGCTGTTCATGCTTAATATGCTTTAATCATCCATTTCAAATCCATTTCCGTTGATAACTTTGCTTCCTTCCCCTCTCCACTAATAATGGATGTGGCAGAGAACTATTTCTTGTATCTGTTCCTACGGTGAGCTCCAAGTTATCAGAAAATGAATCTGTGCCAATGGTACTAGAACTCATAGCCATGAACACTGGGTTACACACTCAAAGCAAGAGTATAGAATGAGAATATTTTGTAATGGTTAGAAAGTTCCTTCACAAAAATTGTTACCTTCTTCATTTTAGGCAGTCCCTCTGGATCATAGGAGTTGTTTCAACTCCAGTTCACTGGGTTCAGAGGTGACTAATGTGGCTGATGTGGGAACCCTAAGTTACTCTATAGCAACTTTTTAAACTCCATAGCCCTTGTAATAAAGCCCAGCATTTCATTAAACTTCCCAATTGTTTGTTGTACCTGAATGCCAATCCTTTGTATTTCATACACTAAGACTCCCAGATCCCATTCTCCAGCAACGTTTTGTAGATTCGCTCTCTGAATGACAATTTGCTTTCTTATTCTTCCTTCCAAAGTGGATAACCTCACATTTCCTACATTATACTCCATCTGCCAACTTCTTACCTACTCACCTAGCCTATCCATATCCCTCTGCATGGTTTTGGGTCCTCCTCACAAAGATAGGGGGCTAACCCACCTATCTTTGTATCATCAGCAAGTTTGGCTGCAGCACACTCAGCCCCCTCATTCAAGTTATTAATATAGACTGTAAATAGTGCAGGCTCTGACACAGATCCCTGCTGTACTCCAGTAGTTAATGATTCTCAATCCTAACTGGACTTTTTTTTTGCTCCATTTTTTTTGGTAATCCAATCCCTGATGCATTAACCCCAAGCCTGTGCACACTTTACTTGTGCAGGAACCTCTTATGTGGCACTTTATCAAATGCCTTCTGGAAATCTAAATACACCAGATCCATTGCCTGTTATTACAACCAAAACAGTAATCAATTACATGAACTATAAAGTAGCAGCCTTAAAGCTAATGGTCACCTCTTTACAACAGATACTAAATAAACTCAACCTGAAAACCCAAAGGCCGTGCTCTCTGAGTAACTGAAGGTCAGACTGTGCACTAGGAAGGGACACAACTTTGTTCTGTTGACAGTGTAAGGCGGCTTGTAGAAGCCCCTCATCAGGGCTGGAATAAATTTTCCTAATAAATCTGGTCTGGGAGTCAAGGCTGTGTTGCTGAGCTTCAGCTGAGAAGATTGTCTGAATTGTAAAGACGAAACAGACAAAGCTTCCTCCTCCTACTGAATGAGTACAGTTTCACAGTGGGAAGGCCTCCTTTCTCTAGCCACATTCTGTCACATCCCATCAAAAGTCATGATGTTGCACAGCCTTGCCGATTTGAAATGAACAACAAATTGCACTGGAATTAAATGTAAAAGTGTAGAAACTCCCTGCTGGATCCTGGCCTCCAGCAGTCACACACAGATGGGCAGAAGCAGCTTGTGAATCCTGAGTTCCTGCCTATCCCCATTCTGTCAAACACACTTTAGAAGGGAAGAGAGCTGGAAGGTGCGTAGGGGTAAGTTGAACTCCAGCCCTCCTGGCCTTGTCCAGGATGGACTGATGTTGTGAAAGTTGGGAACTTCATTTTGAAGTGATAAAAATGAAGCTGGTGCCTGAATTAAAAGACTGAGAACTAACAAGTAGGTTGTGTGTTTGAACTGTTTACAGAACTGATTGAAAATCTCTGAATGCTTTCCCTGACGTGCTGCATTATTCAGTAGCACTTAGAACAGCAGCAGAGCAAACTGCTGGCCCAGTTGCTAGTATCAGCATCATCCGGTGATGGTTTATTCTGCACCACTACGACATTCCACATAGAAAACTAGTGCAATAGCACCCTCCAGAACAAGGAATAGTACTACAAGTGCACAAATCCAAATGGATGAATAACCATTTCAGAATTGTACCCTAGCTATTCAGAGGAAACCTGAGCTTTATTACAGTTTTATTAATAAGAGAAATAAAAATTTGAAGTATGTTAATAGACCTTCCACAGTTCACTTTAGTGAGCTAAAAACAGGCTGACATCATAGTGCAACATTGAGGGCAAGTTATGTTGTCACTGGTGTCATCTTTTTGTCAAGACTTTAAACTGAGGACTCATCTATTTTCTAGAGTGGATGTAAAAAATCTTGTGGCACTATCTTGAAGGAGGTCAGGAATTACCCCTGGAAGCTTGGGCCCAATATTTATCCATCAATCAACATCTCAAAAGCATACTACCTCACACTGCCATCTGTGGAAGCTTGCTGAGAGCAAACTGGATGCTGCAATGACACTTGACAATATGCTTGTGGGGCAACATGCGAAGGAGCTGGAGGAACTCAGCAGGTCAGGCGGCATCTATGGAGGGAAATGGACAGTTGACGTTTCGGGCCGAGACCCTTGATCAGGACTGGTTCCTGACCCGAAACATCAACTGTCCATTTCCCTCCATAGATGCTGCCTAACCCACTGAGTTCTTGCTGAGTTCCTCCAGTTCCTTTGAGTGTTACTCCAAATTTCCAGTATCTGCAGTTTCTTGTGTCTCCAATATACTTGTGGATTCTATTTTTGTGATTGATGGAACCTCTCCACAGATTGTGATCTCTTGTTGTGGGGAAAATTACTTTCAAGACCCCAACAATAATTAAATCTGTACAGCAAATCATACTGTGTGCAATTAGATGTAGAAGTTATCAAGATATTATTGCCCCCGTGATATATCATCTCTTCTGGCAGATGGCCAGTTAACTGAGATCTACATGGATTGCTTACTTTGACTAATTTCCAACATAAAAAAGATAACTTCCTTTTGAGGGTCAGATCTAGATGAACAAAGGTACAGACCTGAGGAGACGAGCTACCTATGCATTTCCAATGATGTAACAATATCTGGCCAATGTACAAATTTCTCACAATACTTGTCATCTTTTATTCTTAAGGCTAGGAAGATCATGCAACTATTTCATCCAAAGCAAATAAACCATCTTAATTAATTGCTTTTGCCAGAGAACATTGCCTGGTAATGTTATTTGGTCTTATTTTGTTGAATTAGCAGAAATGTGCTTTGTATCTGCACTGATAGTTCTGCACTCCTGGGATAATAATTATTGAACAGGAATGAAAGTTCCCCTGGCAAGTCAGTACTTGAGATGTACTGAATTGTATGCCTCATCCTTGATCTCAAATGATTTTGAACAGATGAAGCTAGCTAAAAGCACTCTCAGAAACAAATGCCACAGCTTTCCAACTGGAGAGTAGTCCTATATACCATTAAACAATGATGATCAAATGAACCAGCTGCTCCAAATTATAATTGACTTTGCATGACAAATGGAGGCCCACTTAACAAAATGAACATGTGAGTAACTCTAGAGACCTCATCTGGACAACAATGCATACATCACAGTTAGAACACTGTCACTTTCACTTAAGCAGCTAGTCATACCGGAGTAAAGCTTTAATGAGGGTGGCATGGAGGAAAAGATGTAGCTTCGCGCTAGCTAAACTAGTATAAGGTGACAAGGTCCAGTTAGATAAGTTGCACACCAACATTAAATGTGCTTCTGGAGACTGAACCACCCCCAAAGAGAGAAAGCAAATGTTAAATAAAAGAGAAGTTTCATCAAACAAAGAGCAAAGTTCTAAAAGGTTGACAAGGCAGCGTCTGAATTCAGTTTACAAGCAACCCTGATTGGTTCAGGGCTTATTGGTATGTTATTTTCACATGTATTGAGTTACAGTGAAAAACCTTGTTTTACATGCCATCCATACAGATCATTTCAAAACATCAGTACAGTGAGGTAGTACAAGGGAAAAGCAACGACAGAATACAGATTATAGTGTCACAGTTACAGAGAACGTGCAGTGCAGGTGGACAATAAGGTGCAAGGGCCACGATGAGGTAGATTGGGAGGTCAAGAGTTCATCTTTAACCCACAAGAGGTCTGTTCAAATAGTCTTATAACAGCAAGATAGAAGCTGTCCTTGAGCCTGGTGGTGTGTGTTTTCAACCTTTTCTATCTTCTGCCTGATGGAAGTGGGGAGAAGAAGAGGGTATCCTAAAAGCCAGTTGAGATTTCCGGAACATAAATCCTGTTCATAAAAAAAATTGAGAGCTCTTAAAAGTCCATAGTATCTGATAGCTCTGTTCTGTGCTGAGAAGGACTATTAGAGTTTTAGCTGTTAAAGCTTGGTGACAATTACATTGGATAACTTGGATTATAGGCATTTCTATGTTACTATGCAATGGCAGTGTAAGATTTACTCAAACAAAAGTCTTTAACTGAGATACATGCAAGGCCATAGAGAATTTGTTAGACTTAAAATAAGAACATCAAAAATTCTGATGCATGCAAAACAACGGTGACTGGTCTTCAGTTAGCACATTTAATATAATGAAGTATCCCAAAGTGCTTCACAGTAGTACAAGCAGACAAAATTTAACACCCCCACACAGGGACACATTGATGGAGATAAATAAAAGTTCATCCCAAGAGTACTGCCTAAAATTGGACCAATTTGCATGTGCTGTTTGCCAGAAAATTGTGCCTAAAAGCAGCTTCCTGTGGGTTAGATCACGAGTAATCATTTCTGGGTCAATGAGCACCCATTAGAAAATTGGCCTGACCATTTCCATGCCTGAACCTCTTTCACACCATTGATGTTTGCCCAGCATAGTCACACAGCTAATGACACCATCACATGTGCAGCAGCCATTTCTATGATTGCCAACAGAAACTGGTGCATAAGCAGAAACTTCAGGAATTCGGTAACAGAGTGTAAATTAAAGGTCTTTGATGCGACATTGATGTTTAGCTCCCAGCCTGGCCAGACTCACTTTTTGTTGCTCTTTGTTTATGCAGAGGCTCCCTCAAGAATTGCTGCATTTCTAAGATTGGCCACGTTCCAGGGTCCTGCCATCACTGGGGATACTGAGGGGCTGGGTCCTGTGTAACGGCCTCTCAAATGCTTCACAGATGCATTGTTTAGTGAGGAAACAGGATTTGACACATTGTAAGGGAATATATTGAACTGGTGATAAAATGAACACAGATGAAGACCTGTCCCAATTTATTCTATGCATTATAAAGTATATTTTTGAAAAAAGTAATACCACTCTGTGCAAGTCTGCCAGATTAATCAATGCATACCCCACTGGGGTGAGGGGCCACTTGTGGCACAGGATGATCAGGGCATTGGATCATGTGGCCGGACACACTGAAAATAGATACTGTGGCTGCCAGGGAGAGGGTTTCTTTGAGGTCTCAACAACATGGCCACTGCCCGGAGATGCCAACAGGAAACAGACGGGTCCTGTTTTAGCACAAGAACTAGCGTGCAAGGCACTAGGGCACCTTTCATGGAAATTTTCCCAAATTTGCAAATTTTTTTCAAGAGATCAAAGTAGGCATTAATGCTACATCCATCACATACTTAGCACACCATTTGAAAGTGAAGCCCTATTTGTAGGCATTCAAAGGTAAGTAAGAGGAAGAAAAAGAGGTGTAGAAAATGTGTTGGGTCCAGGCAGTGGCCATCAATGGTGGAGCAATTACATTCAGGGACGAGAAAAAGACCAAAGCCTGAGGCGAGGGTTGTACAGATGCAGGAGATCACAGAAAAGGGGTGGGGTGTGAATGTGTCACATTTGAGGGATGGTGATCAAGGAAGACATTGGAAGTTTCTGTTTGGTTACAAGTGAAAGAAATCTCCTTCTTCATAAAATGCAGTCATTATTTGGTCATTTGATAGGTAGGATTATCACACAACAGATTCAAGATTTGTATAGTAACTCTGACCTCATTGCGAGTTGCATCGTATAATCAAGCATTATTACAAAATTGTTAGCTCCTCAGTGCTGTCATCACAGAGGGGGCTGTAGTGAAGCTAATTACAGCCAAAGGACCCTTAAATGTCAGGGCATTCAGGTCCTGTTAAAGCTGGACCACATTAACTAATAGATCTATCAACACCCAGAGCTGGACAAATGGACAACCTGGCCAGCAGTTAGGAGGGACACCAGCAGCAGGTCACAAGTGTGGATCCATATGGACAGTCCCTGGCCATAAGGAGAGGATGCAATCAGGATTGCAGGTAGATTATGGGACAAGGGAAGTAAGGTCTGGATTTGGAACACAAGGATCAGATCACAAGCAATGGGATTGGAGATAGAAAGGGAGAGAGCTGTCTCTACATTGTAAGGCTGGGAAGGGAATAGAGCAGTGGGAGGCTACTCTGTGCAGGGTAAGGTCAAAAGCTTCCCTGGGGATGCTAGGGCAAGGATAAGGAGAGTAAGGTGGCCAACACACCTGCTCTTCCTGGCCTATAAGGAGTACAGAGGAAGATACATACCTTGTGGAGCTTCTGCCTGCCTTTCACTGTGTGAATCTCCCAACAGTTGTAAACCTCACTCAGTGGCAGTGAAGTCGACTGACTGATCCAGGGAACCTTCCTCCTCATCCCATCAAAGTCCAGAAACCCAGTGTCGGGTCACACATTACTCAGAAATGTGTCGCCTGTTCAAACCTGTGTTTTGTTACTGAGGAACAGAGGACAACTTGGGTACATATCAACTGGATTTGCACCCAACCCCACCCCTTCCCCATTGTTAGGACCATTCATAATGTAAGGAGCTCTAAATTGTACACTTGTCTAAGAATATTTTGATTAGGAAGTTGAGGGGTGAAAGTAAATTGACCTTCTTTACAATATGGTCCTATCACTAACCCTGCCAATTTAACCCATTGGTACCAGTTGTGTCATCACTTTCATACTGGCATAGTGTGCCAACCCATTCGAGTTTATTTTCACCTCTGAGGGAACATAACAGCAGCAGAATTTGCCATTCTCCCGGTGAACACAGATGAAGACCTGTCCCAATTTACTCTATGCATTATAATGTATACTGTTTATTTCCAATCATAAAGTCTGGGCTAGATCACCTTGAGTTTTAAAAATTACCAACTGGAGCGCCTTTTAGTAATTTTACAGATATTAGTGATCGGACGGAGTTCTTGCCTGCCAAAAATAGGTCACACTTTGTCAAACTTGGAGGTAATTCTCAAACTGGGGACACACTCCAGGGGCATGAAATAATTAGAATAATTGTCAAAATAAACTGAGTTATTAAGGCTGGGCTTTTCTGGAAGTTTAACTTCCAAGTGCCCTGTGAACTCCATGCCCAAAGGCCACTGACAGTTCCCACTACCCTCACTATCTCCAATCCCCTCTCTGAGTCTCTTAAAAGGAGGTGCATAGGAATTTCTTTTCATAGAGGGTGGTGAATCTGGTATTCTTTACATTGTGGGGGCCAGATATTTAGAAGTATTTAAGGAAGGGGTAGGTACAGTTGTGAGAGTTTGGGAAATTAAGGGCTTGGGGAACTGGCTCAGAATTGAAGTAGAGGCCAGCGTAGATCTGCCATGAACATATTGCATTGCGGGGGGAACTCGATGAGCCTGGTGGCCAATTCCTACTCCTATTCCCTTGTGTTCTTCTGTTCTAATGAATCCCTCAGTTGTGCCAGGTCCGAAATATGTAACTATTGTATTGGGACATTAAAATTGGCATTATAGAAACCAATAACTGTAAATATTTCAGAATATGGTACCTTAGGATGCTTTTCTATGAATTATAACCTCAAATTGACCTGTGGGTGTACTTGTCCTAAAGTACACCAGACTGGCTGACCCCTTATAATGTTATTCCCCAAGAGCTTAGTATCTTCTGCACAGAGGAAATTTGAATTAAGACAGGATATTGATATTACTGATATATTGTACTAATGACATTTCAAAAAGTATTTATATCTACTTACATTGTATGAAACTTGAGCATGCATAGCCTGAAAAGTGGGGTTTTATGTGGGTATCTATGAGCAACGTTATCAAAGACAGTATTTTACAGAGACAGTTTAAACTGCTTATTACTAAGTCAACAATTTATTTCTCCAAAGTACAATAATTCAGAATTAGAGTCCTCAAGTAAGTATTTCTGTACAATATTATGATTTTATATTCAATTAGAATATATAATTTTAGTATCAGATCACAAATCACTGAAAGTGTAGAAGCCTTTTATCTACACCTGTCATCTGCAAGCTGTGTACATAATTATTTGTGATTTGAATCTTTAAATGTTCCCACATTGACTTTCTTTACATTTAAGTTCGAGTTTATTCAGTACTGTGACAGCACTCTGTGCAGACCTCTCCTCCACATGCCGTGTTCACCACAATGACATTGCGCATGGAAAAGTATTCATGTGCATTTAGGGAACATGAAGTAACATTTCCAACATCATAAAAATATTTCTAGTTACATGAAAATGTAAATATCTAAACCTCAATCTGACAGAATTTGCAGTTTTCAGTTCGTAATACTGGTCTCAAAACAATACCTGAACACCAACAGACTTAGCCTAACAGTCTGCTACCTGGCCAAACAGAATTTTAAATAATATCTTCCCAATGTCCTATTTTACTCAGTTTATGGAAAATTCTCTTAATGAAATCTTATCCTTTAAATGAGGCTGATTCCAGGCAGAAAGAGCAGAAACGAAACAGGAACCTTCATTATCTGGTCAACTAAATATGTGAGGTGCATCTCTTCCCCCATTAAAGTTACTGGGTGATCACAGCATCGAAAAACAAAGGGCAGAGAAATATTATAAAACACAACAGCACTGCAGCAGCCTCATTGCAGGAGAGCAATGCCACATGATTCACCTTCACACAGCTGTACTGGAACCAGTAGTGCAAAGCCATTGTTTTTACTGTTCACTGGTGGTCAAATACAGGAGCACTTGTCAGCCTGCCCACTCTTTCTGACTCCTCACCACGTGCACACTTCGATACTTTTTCTCCTTCTTTTTCTGCTGTTCCATTGCCTCACCCAATCCCACTCTGTTCCTGGAACACCAGCCACTATGGGCCCAGGAAGGCTGTCAAGTCATTG
>JARFYF010000060.1:27914031-27924181 GCA_030265395.1 Rhina ancylostomus | reverse complement strand
GTCAACCAATAGTGGATTTGGAATAGCTTAGGCGGATGGAAAAAATATCATTCATTTTAAACACTGGATGTACTATTCATCAGGCATTGTATTGAGGTTAAATTATCATATGAATATCTGGCAGCAGTGATTGCCCCAGACTGCTCCTACCAAAGTCCTTTGACCCCAGTTCAGATTTCATAATGCTCATAAAGCAAACTTCCAGGCTGTGATGTAATGTGTTGCAGAAAAACAGGTGATATCCTCTTCGGATGATGCTTCAACTGAAGTTCTATGAATTCCCTCAAACTCTGCTACGGTGGGGTGGGAGGTGGATAACAAGCTGGGTAAGTGGGGGGTATAGGAGATAGTATGCTCCTTCCACCATTTGTGCTGGGCTTCCACATGCTCCTGATGTATCTGAGTGTTTCAGTGTCTTCTCCAAATTGATTAGTCACACATCAGGTGTTGCCAGGAGTCAAGAAGGAAGTTACATTTTTCAAGAAGGCTTCGAGAACAATCTTGAATGTTTTCCTCTGTCCATCTTGCTGTATCTAGAGTGCATGTTCCAAGGGTCTCATGTTGAGCATGCGAGCAAAGCAGCCAGTCTATCAGAGATAGCCAAGTATAATTAAAGCCTCAATTGTTAGACAATGGCACGGAAGACAATGTTGGATTTGAAGGATATCATAGAGACAGCATTGATAGTGCCTCTCAGTGGTTTGAGGTGCTAACTGTCGGCAGTCCATGTCTCCAGATTGCACAGGAGGACAGGGAACAATGCTGTTTAGCAGACCATGAACTTACTGCTGGGGTTGATCAGTGAATCCTCAAATGGCCAAAAATTATGCTGGCACACCAAAGATGGTAGTGGATTTTGTCAATGATGTTTACCTTCATGTGAGGTGGGTCCCAAGATATGGAAAAGTGATCCACATTTTACAGGTACTTGACACATATTATTGGAGGGCAGTGTTGTACATTGATGCAGCTTGACAGAAGACCTGTAATTTACAGATGATGAATGGAAGGCTTGTCCTCTTGTAATCTTCAGTGAAGAAATTAATGATGGCTTGAAGCTTGTATACCTGCATGCACAAGTATTCTCTACGCCCTGCAGTTTAATGACTGAGGTTGGAGCTAACTTAAATCCAGAGTGGAGGTGACGTAAGTTTAACTATTTCCCATTTGTCTTGTAGATGAGCTCCAGCTTGACAACATTTTGATGTGAAGCGTAAGATTTCACTGAGAAAGATTGAGAAGCTAGTTGGTGAAAAGATATGGTCTTGCTTGACAGCAGTCCACACTGGAATTGGTCTTCTGGCAAACACACTGTTTAAAATCATGGCTATCATTTCATTGCAGGCACGGAATGGAGATATATTTCTGAGGGCAGCCAAATTTAAGAAGAATTCTCCACAGTTCCCTTCAAGTAACAGTGTTAAAGAAGACCACATCAAGTGGTTGATAATGCTAGCTTCATATCCATTCAATTTCCTGCACCCACCTCCCGTCCCCTTTTGTTATAACTGAACGATGGTGTTCACATCAGTTATAGCTTGATAAGGTTTCAGCATGTGAACAGCTCTAAGTGGAAGACTTGACTCAAAACCGACAACCTTTTGATTAAGAAACATTACCTAAGCAGATTCCAACAGTACAACCCTGATACAGAATCTGTGCAACATGCAATTTTCACCAATGCAAAACCTGCACATAAGCATCAGTTTCCATCTTTGTGATGCTGCTGTAAGAGCACTTCATATCTTAATTGGATACTAAAGATTCAGTTCCTCCTGAGATGTTTATATTCAATAGTTAGAACTGCAGCATCTTAATTTGCCTCCATTTGGTAGCTGACCATTCAATTTAAAGTTACTTAAAGTAATTGAATTTCGTGGTTCATAACAAAAGTAGTATCAACTGCAAGTTTTCCCAGAGAGCTCATTTAAGGGAATGCAGTTACATTAGGTAAAGCCACGAGGTTTCTAGCTGTGTGAGAAGTGTGCCTTCCCCCATAGTAACTGAGGAGCAAATCAATTCTGTTCTGAGCAATATTTAATGCAATAATGTAGTAGCTTTAATGTAATGGGTCACTTTCACCATAAATACTTTGTTGCATTTGAAGTTTTATAATTCTAGAATTATTACAAATAATATTGAAATCATGGACTTCAAAGAAAACATAAATAATGGAATTACAAATGACCACATTTTTCAACTGCAAACTAGCTACAGAGACACTGGAAATGTATTATACTGAGGCTTTATGACCACTATGAAATTGAACTAGAAAGCTGACAGAAAAAAGGAGCTATATGCACAGAAGGAGCACTAATCAAATTACAGATCATTACATTTACCTCATGGCATAAGGCAACAATGAGATTTGAATCCAAGCCAGAAGTCAGGGAAATGGCTCTTCTGTGCATTATCTCAAATAAAAATCAGCAGTTTCTTTTTTTCCTTTAAGCAAGCAACAAACCTGCTAAGTTCCATTTAATTTCCGATGCAATGCTAGTTTAATTCCACCAGAAAAATACAGGCACAATCATGGTTGATAATTTAACAGGTGCAGAGTAGCAGAAAGACTTCACATCAGCAAAGACAGTGTACAAGTTCACATTTAGAAAGTTAACACTCAATAAACTAGTTAGTTATCAACTGTTACTGCCTGTCTTAATCAGCCTGAATCTTAACTGCCTTATTATCTAGGGTAATACAATACTTTACTTGATTGTGACCCCCAACAGTTCCTGAACAGAGTTAACCTTTTCCTCTGATGGTATATGAAGTTTTAATTGCATCACATCTGCCCACACATTCAGAAATAGATACAGATTAATAGGATTTGTCACTTTGGAGCAATTGCAAAGAGGGAGAGACTGAAAATTCCGTGTTTAGCTTGTCTCAGAAAGAATGAATTCTATTATCTCCAAAATTATTCAGTATCTTAATGTATTAAAAAGCTTTCTTCATTGTTCTTTGAGCTCAGTGGGAGAGCTCATTTTCTCGATAATTGTATTAAAGTTAATTTATTAAATTTAAATGCAGTCATTACAGCTGCACATCAACATTCGCATCATCAACTACAATCCTGCTGTCCTATTCTACCCGTCAATCAAGTTAATAAATGTGTGATATTAATCATTGCATCCCAGTTCATTCAGGAGATACTTCTGCCATCCTGACATAACTCATTGCTCTTCATTCTGTGACAGAGTGGATCACCATCTTGCCTATGAATCCAAATCCCAACCCAAAGACTTGAGCACAAAAGTGTAGGTGGGCACACCAGTGCAGTACTGAGAGTGTGCTGGACGAGTCTTTCAGATGCGACACCAAACTGAGAACCCAGCTACTGTCAGGTTGACTTTAAAGATCCCATGGCACTGTTTTGAAGAAAAGCATGGTGGTATCCCCAGTGTCCTGGCCAATATTTATCCCTCCTTCAACATTGTTAAAAAGGATTGTTTGGTCATCATCACAATACTATTTGCGGGAGCTTGCTGTGCATGAATTAGCATTAGAAAAAAATCTATATTACTCAAGATTAAGTTCAGAGCAGCAAATGTCTCTGGAACACTCTGAAAAGGATGCAGAAGGCACTGTAGAAATTTAAATCTTTTTATTCTCAGTTTGAAATTGAAAATATTACTTTAATAGCATTTTGACTATTTTATTGCTGCATCGTGAGCTTTAACCCACTGAAGTAATATCTGAAATACAATTGCACTGCACACATATATACTTCAATTCTACTTTAACTTTCCCCACATTTACTGTTTCCTTTCCACCTGGCCTTTGTTTTGCCTTGTCAGTTTAAAATTATAACTACTGTTTTACTTGTTTGTTCATTTCCTCGGTAAAATTTTCAAACTTCCATTTATATACAAGATCCTGTGGATTTTAACAGGTGGATGCAGAGAGGATGTTTCCTCTTGTGGAACGTTCTAGAATGAATGCTCACTGTTTAGAAATATGTGGTCACGTTTTTAAGGCAGAAATAGGGTGTTTTTTCCCCCTCAGAGGGTGCAGGATACCACATTTTGAGTAGTTTTATGTATGGTTAACATAAAAACATCCATTTTAAGGTCCTTATGTGTAAAAAAAAATTTTCTTGTCTACATTGAATCTAGTACAACATGAACCTCTTGAGAAATAGTTTCTTTTAACTTATTGGGCCCACAAGTCATTTTCTGTTTAATAGAGCAGACATCTCACACACACCCCCAGTATTTAACAAATATCAATATGTAATGTATTTAAAGTATATTGGCTCCTGTAAGTTGCCCCAAGTGTACAGGCGAGTGGCAGAATCTGGGGGAATTGATGAGAATGTGGGCAGGAATAAAGCAAGGGGCTAGTGTAGGATTAGTGTCAATGGGTGGTTGATGGTTGGTGTGGCCTTGATAAACAAAGGGCCTTTCCTGTGCTGTATCTCTCTATGATTCTATGAAGACATAGCTGCTCAATGAGCAAGAGTGTCAAAGAGTACCACAGGTAGAAGGGAATGCAGAGATGAGGTTACTATCAGATTAGCCATGATCCTGTTAAACAGCAAAGCAAGCTTGAAGGGGTTGAATGGGCCTACTGCGTACATTCATTGATACCTTTCTCTCTTAGCTTTGAGTTTCCATTCTACAGGTGGAAGTGACTTTATTCTCTGACTAATAACACTAAATTCTGCAGATTGACCTGGCCGATTACTGATCAAAAAAGTGTGTTAATATTTTGCCTGCCACCAAAGTCTTGTGTCTCCAATCTTGCCCGTGGCTAATTACGGATAATTGCATTTACAGAAACAATAGAGGTACAAAATGGACAGAAAAGTAGCCATTGACCAGGAAAATTCAGATGAAAGCAAAATGACATCATTTTTCCTACTACATTGATCTCTATGAAGTATCATGATTATGCAAACTCCTATAATTTTCTGAATTAGGAGCAATTTGGATGCTGCTATCCCCCTGTTATATTCCCACCCCTTTCATTAAAATTCCTCCAGTCTTCCTGATTCCACCACTAGGGCAGCAGTGGCATAGCTGGTAGAGCCACTACCTCACTGTGCCCAAGGCTAGATGCCAACCATGGATGTTATCTATGTGGATCTTGCACATTCTCCCTGTGGCCACATGGAGACAATGGTCCATATCCCAAATATAGATTGTTAATAGGTCAATTGGCTGCTGTAAGTTGCCACTAGTCTGTGGGTAATAGAAGCATGGGGCTGTTGATGAGAATTTTTAAAAATTGGGATTAATGGAAATGGGTGGCAGATGATTGGTGCAGACCTGGTGGTCCAAAGTGCCTGCTTCCATGCTGTGTCTCTCCATGACTCCATTACCTCAAACCTTCCCATTCTTGCCCGAATGCAAATTGTTCTGGTTTCTGGCACTTTTTAATGCAACAGTACAGATGAGCTAAGATTGCTTTTAAGAACATGCTGTTGGCAAAAGATCCACAGACCACATGAAGGAAGACACAAGTTGTGCAATACAGCTTTTATTTCCTGCCAAAGGAAAGCCAAGGGAATCTCAATAAAAATGTTTATATAAATGCACAAGGGAGAAATTTTTGATATGGTCAAAAAGCAAAGAAGGGGCAAGCACAGGCATGGTGGTACCACTGGGCTGGCAGTTTGAACAACTTTTCTTCTGTGATGAAAATCTGCCTTCCCTATGGAAACAGGAACCTAATCAGAGAACAAGTAAAACAAAAGCAGAAAATATTGAAGAGGACTCCAAGATTATATCCAAAATGTCAGTCTTGCATTACTCTTTCCCTAAGAAACTGTTTGCTATGTGTTACAGCAGTTTGTTTATATTTTACTTTATTAAACATAGTCCATAAATTCATGGTGACACAGGAGACTGCAAATGCTGGAATCTGGAGCAACAAACAACCTGCTGGAGGAACTCAGCAGGTCGAGCAGAATCATGAAGAGGAAAGGAATCAATGTTTTGGGTCAAAACCCTGCAGGGTTACGACCCAAAACATCAATAGTTCCTTTCCTCCCACTGATTTCCTCCAGCAGATTGTTGGTCCATAAATATATCCTCAGTTGGTAGCACCACACATAAGATAGAAGCAGCTGTACTCCATTTCCAGCATCCAATTCCACTGAAGCCTGGAGTCCATTTCAAAGCCACTACCATACCTGATAGGCACAAGCACATGGGAGACAAAAGAGACTTCATATGGTGGAATCTGGAACAAAGGAAGACTGGAAGAACTCAGTGGGTCAAGCAGCATCTGTGGTGGTAAAGGGTGTAAGTCAATGTTTTAGGTCAACATTCTGCATCAGGACAGGAAATAAGTTGCAAAGTGGAGAGATTTTTCATCTCAATCTGAAGTGAATTAGCCTGTATCTTGTCACCCCTGGTTCCAGATACCACAGCTAATGAAACTTCCTTTCCAAACACGATGATGCTAGAGCCCTTCTCCACAGATGCTGCCCAGCCTGCTGAGTTCCTCCAGCATCATCATGTTTCTCATCTAGATTCTAGTACCTACAGTCCTTTGTCTTGCTGGATTTGGAAAGGAAATTTAGAAACAATGCCTATCAGAATTTTGTACAACAAATAACAGTTACACATTTGAATATTTACAGCCACAGAATGTATGTGTTAACCAGGGTGGATTCACCTATATAATTGTGTTTCTTTATGTGATTGCTTGCTTTGTTAGTGATAGTTTGTTGATCTTATCAAGAAAAAGGAGTAGAGACAAAATTCTTGTGATCTGAAAGTATGCAAGAGATTAAAATCAGACAACCCAAAGTACATAATTCACATTTTACCTCAAACCTGCTGGGCCCACTAAATGGACCAACACCATGAGGAATGGAGTTTATACAAAATGTGCTATTATTATTTTGACAAGAACTGCAACTTCTCCACTTTTCCCATTTGAGACCCCAGTTTTTGAATTGACTCAAAATTACCCTTGAGCCTCAAAACCAGATGCTGAAAGCTAATTGCCACCAGAGCAGAATACCACCAGCTTTAAAGGGTATGTGTGCTTCCCAGGAGCCACCCAGAGAGAATGCTCACCCTTGTCAAGTTTCAGATGAGTATCAGATATCAGAGTAATGCATATACAGAAGTTCATTACACAGCCAAGTGACTTTTGAAGTCTGATTGGCCCCCTTTAAAGTGAGTGATTGACTATATTACATAATTTATTCCTAAGGCAAATCAAAAACAGAAAATTTACTCTTAGTTTTTAAGCTATAGCACCTCGTAGAATTCACTGTGAGTCTATCTGAAGTGGCTGAGGTGTGTGGTCATGAACAGGTAATTGTCTGACATTCCTACAACTGGTTCTATCACTGGGACTCTCATCACATACAGTATTACAGATGCTGTGCTTAAGAACATTAAAATAATGTGCTTGCTTACTTATAAGTTGCATGCTGGCTCCCAGCAGAGTAACCCCATCAATTCCATTCCCTTTTCCTATATTCCCATAACTCTGCACTTATTACATTCACAAGAACAACTCCCCTTTGATTTTGCCACTTCCCTACAATAAGGGGTAATTCACAGAAGCCAGTTAACCTACTAGTACACCTTGGGGAGGTGGAAGGAAAACTGGGAGCACCCAAAGGAATTCAATATGGAAATGCGCAAACTCCACACAGACAGCACCCAAGGTCAAGGTCAAACCCAGGCTGCGGGAGGTGAAAGGTAGCAGTACCAACTGTAGTGCCACCTTACTTGCAATTAAGGAGAGTTGCTATGGAAGTAATCCTTATTATTCCACTTACATCATGCATCCTGGAGTAAAGAAACCCACTCAATCCATCATGTTAGCACCAGCAAACCAAAACTAATCCCATTGCTATGCTCCCTCCCAACACTACTGCACTTTTCCTTCAATCATCACCTACTAATCTCCTCAAAAATGAAATTGCTTTTCCCCAAATCCCATCTTATGAAAAAGCAATCTATCTTGCATAAACCCATTGCAAAGAGGTAAAGGTGTTCATACAGTTTCTAATAAATTTCAACCAGCAGCAGAATTCAAGTCATAACCTCAGCACCATTCTGACTCTGCCCTCCTTTGAACTTGGGAAGAGATGCCAAGGTTATAGTAGGAATATGCTGTTGCATTGAAAACATCTGAAGCAGCTCTAAACCTGAGACCAATTGAGAGATCCAGGCTTAAAATGCTGAATTCAAAAATCTTTGTTGGTGGTCAGAATAAAAATGTGATGAGGTTGGAGTCTTCCTGAAGCTTCATGTCCAAATCTATGACTGATCTCTGCTGGTTACCCCTGTAATATTTGACCTTTCTATAGATTCTGGCAAGACCCCCAGCTCAGCTCACTTACTACTTCAAGCTTGCTTCTTCTACCATCATTTTACACTAATTCTGTTTTCCATAATTGACATTCAAAAGTAATGTTGTGCTAAAAATAATGCATGTGTAAAAATCAATAGCAAAATTTTAGTTAAATGCTAAAGTGAAATTTATGCTCACTTTACAGATTGCAAACCATTGGCATTTTGATGCAATGGTAGCAAAGTGACAGGACTGTTTATGAGATAGGAATTTACAGCACCAAAATGGTGAAATGTATTCTGAGTCAATATTCTGCTTAACAGTGTAGCCACGAGCAGACTTTGTAACATATTTTACAACAACTTACATTAGAGCATATTAAATATTAAAAGCTAGAACCAAACACAAGAGTGGAAGAAATTGCAAATGCAAACAAAATAAGGCATTGGTCCTTAAAAATGCATAAATGTTATGTTTAACATTGCACTAAAAACAGTGCCAGACTCCCTGTCAATCTCCAATAAAGTATGCCTGCAGAAGGGAAAGACATACTGCAAAGTGTCCTGTGAGATAGTGAAGCAGAGCCAATGAGATGCATTAATACAATTGCACTCTGAAAACAATATTTTTGATATAAGGAAAAAACTATGATGCCTAATTACATTGAAAAATTTTTCACTTTGGGTATGCAAAAGAACTGGTGCAGAAAATTCAATTCAATGAACCTGTGCAGTTTTGAGGACAATCTGAAGCCAGGCAGGAATTCTATCTGCCCTTACAATTCAATCTCAAATTCCCAGTCACCTACCACTTTAATTCTCTGCCTCATTCCCACGCCGACATCTTTTTATGGACCCACGATGTTTCAATAAAGCTCGGCACAAGCTTGAGGTGTAGCACAAGCCTGCCCTCATTGAACTATGTTGGGTCTGGAAGAGTACAATAATTCCAAGTAATCAGCATTTTAATTTCAGATTTCTGGTATTCACCATTTTTCCTCTTTCCTTTAAAGAAAGATTCTGCATTTACAACTCCACCAAGTTTACAATTTCTTTACTTATTCCATTCCCTCCTCCCTCCACCTTGCCCTGTCATCCTTTTGTCATTGCGTCATTCCTAATCTCCCAACCGATCACAGACCTCCCTTTTGTTCTCTGCTGTTCAACCCATTTCCTCTGAATGTTAATCTTTTCAAGTTCTGATGAAAGGTCATCAATGTGACATGTTAGTTCTGTTCCCCTCTCCACATACACTGCCTGACCTGCTAAGTACTTCCAGCATTTTTGATTTTCCAGCATCTACATGTTCTGTTTTGCAGAAATCCTAATCCTCAAGGATAATAGGAATCATTTCTTTAAAGAACCTAAAAATATACAAATCCTGTTCTCTCATCAGAATGCATTCTGTATCCATTGAATACAGAATGCCTCTTAAATTGACCCTTTAACAGACTCATCTCACTGCTATACTCCTATGATCTATATTACTGCTACAAATCACAACCTCACACATTTAGGACCGCTTTTCTTACACACAGGCCAGATCTGCTACTTGCTGATATCTGACAAGAGATTTCATTCACCATCAGTTAAACTGTGTCATGTATCCTCAATCCCAATATTTTCCTCAAATTTACTCACTCCCCCTTCCAAAGGTGCTAATCTATGCTGCAGATTGCCAACTGCCTAAGGTCAAACCAAGCATTGACCAGTAAACCCAACAATGGGCTTGAGCAGATTAGTGCAGTGTTACAATGTTGATCAAGCTCACAGAGAACCCAAATGCAGCACACTGATACAAGACTGGAGTCAGGACACTTCCTCAGGACAAACACAGGCAGCAACTGGAAGGAATCTTGCCTCAGAGATCAGAAGAGGAATCC
>JARFYF010000060.1:27727723-27738698 GCA_030265395.1 Rhina ancylostomus | reverse complement strand
CACACTCTGCAAATCATGAAATGAAAGGATTATTTGAGGCTCCATGTTAGTAGTGATCTTGAGTTGATCTCCAATTTGTAAAAATTTGTAACCTCAAATTTTCTGTTATATAAGGAGCAAATAGTGACTGTAAGCTTCTTGCAGCCAATCTGTTTTATATTGGATTGACATGCAAATGGTAGAATTTCTTGCACAACAGAAAAGAATGCAGGCTAATAAATTCTTGTTGAGATTTGCATTTTGTTCCAAATCTACACTGAAGCCTAATATGAGTAAGCACTCAGTAGAGTAGAAAGATCAGAAATCTGAAATATATTTTCTGTGGCATTTAAATCTTACTTTGGAAGCCTTGTATATGTGTAACATAACCATAAACTGTTGAAATCTTGGGTGCCTATTGTTTTAGCAGTGAAGTCATTCAGTAAGAAACTAGTACATAAATTTTTAGAATCCACACACAGTGAAAGCTCTGATATCCAGCACACAGCAGACTGAATGGATGCCTGTTAATTTATGCCATTTAAATTGATGTCGGCTCACTGCCCCTCACTATGTCTGTCTTGGTCCAGCTTGCTGGAGAGTGCCGGTTAGTGATGTGGCAGATAACTAACCTTTTTCTTGGTGTACTGCAAATCAAAAAATTGCAAATGTTGGAAATTGAAATAAAAACAGAAAATGCTGGAAACACTCAGGAGGTGTGGAAAGAAAAAGTGAGTTTACATTTCAGGTTGAAGACCCTTGTCAGCACTGGGAAAGCAATTGGTGGAGAGACAGAAAGGCCAACCCCCTCTCATCTTAAATGAATGCCCTCTAGTATTAGACATTTTGACCCTGGGGGAAAAAGATACCATCTGTATACTCTATGCATCTCATAATCTTATAAATCTTAATCAGATCTTCTCTCAGCCTCTGCCGCTCCAGAGAAAACAATCTATGTTTTTCCAACCTCTCCTTATAGCACATGCCCTCAAATCCAGGCAGCATTCTGGTAAAAACTCTTCTGCACCCTTTCCAAAGCCTCCATGGAACACCACTAGTCATCGACTTCCAGGCAGAATGTCCCATCGACCACTACCCTCTGTCTTCCATGGGCAAGCAAATTCTGAATCCAAATGGCCAATATACTGTGGATCCCATGCATCTTAATCATCTGGATGAGCCTCTCCTGAGAGACCTTGTCAAATGCCTTACTAAAATCCACATTGACGACATCTACAACTCTACCTTTGTCAATCACCTTTTTCACCTCCTTGAAAAACTAGGTTAAGTTAGTAAGACACAATTTGCCCTGCACGAAGCCATGATATCTACTGATATTGAGACAGAAATCCAGAAAGAGAGGGAAAGGAGAGAGTCAGAGATAGATCATATGAAATCGAGACCAGGTTGGAATTTTTTTTCATTTACTCATGCAAGCAAACTCAAAATTTTAAACTTTATTGAACAGTAAGTATCTCAACTCCCTCTGTTTTACCTTATGAGGATGTCATCAGAGATAAATTTGTCCTTTCAATATCACTGGGAAAAAATCCATTGGCGAACAGCCAAAATAAAATAAAAGAACATTAAGATAAAAATGGAACATTAAGAAGGAAAACTTGGTTTCTGGAAAGCTAATGCCATACAATATTTACTTTAAACTTTGCTGTGACAATGCAAGAGTTTTTAAAACTTTCTTTTATTGAAGTGGAAAATAACTGGCATCACTTGGAATTCAATATCTACTTAGCACCATTTAGCCCTAATGCCATTTCACAGAGCAATCCCATTCTTTCACAATTTTCCCCTGTAATCTATTCACCCCACATTCCCAATAAGTCTACCACCCACTACACACCCGGGACAATTTATAGCGGATAATTAACCAACCAAGCTGAACATTTTGCAGTGTGGGAAGACCCAGGGAAACCCACACATTCACAGGGAGAATGTGCAAGCTCCACACAGGAGGTTAGGATTGAAGCTGGGTCACTGGAGCTATGAGGCAGCAGTTATACTAGCTGTGCCTTTGGCAGCAAAAGTATTGAGATTTTCAGGTTTTGTGTGTGAGCAGGAAGCAGCATTAATACATTTGCCAATGCACTGGAAAAATAATTGATGCAGCTGGCCTGAAAAGGGCTAAAAGATGCATGTCACAAAACAAAAGGCATAGGTTGGACCTTGCAAGTTCCTGTAGCTACACCTTTTCATCTCAAGAAAGTGAATGGAGTTGAAGGAGAAGCTCATTTTAAACTCCACTGTTATAAATTAAAGCTGGAGCAGTTAGAATAATCTAAGCAGTGGAATTTGTTTTAATAAATTCTGAAAATTGACACATCACAGCAGACACTTAATTTAAATTATTTGTTTTAATATTAGAACTACCGCTGATTGTTTCCAATAACCAGAATGCCTGATAGTAATTGTGAAGGTAATGCTCCATTTTGTCTTGTAACTAATTATAAGTGTTGAATATATATTCCAGTGGACACCAGCCACTTCTGAAGCCCCTGCAAATTTTTATGATTTCATGGGATCTACCCATCACCAGGAAATCCAGCATTTGTTGCCCATCCGAATTGCCTTTGAAATTATTGTCAGCCATTAATTTTGAACCTCTGCACACCTGGTGTAGTATCAGTATTCCCACAAGTACCAGAATTTTGAACAAGTGGTAAAAAAAAATATCTGAAGGTAAGGAAACCCAAAAGGGGGTTCCTCTATGATATCAAATATCACATTTTTAATTTCTGTATGGTGAGAAACTCAACAGTGATTGCTGGCTGTTCAGCTTGCTACCACAGTGAGGGCTCTGGTCTGAGGAGAGCCAGACAGCCTAGCAAAGAGGTGGAGACGCAGCTTGCGTTGCATCCAACAAGTGATGATGAAAAAACCATAGAATCTGGGTGGTCATGGAGGAAGATGCATTGCCCATACTTGCTGTGCTGGCCAGGATGGAAGCCCAAGCCTCACATCTTAATGAGTGAAAGTTGTGATGGTGGGGGGATGGTTTTGTAACTGACTGAACTAGAGGTGGAGGCAGAAACCCTTGCCACTTTGAAAGGTAGCTGGATCAATACAAAGAGCAGGAAAATAGGATTAACCAAAAGTCCATTTTTTCCAGTATGGACCCAGTGGGCTGAATGGTTGCTTCCGGTGCTATAATTCTGAAAAATTGTAAATATTTGGCTATGTTTACTGATATCTAAGAAACATTTTAAACCACAGGCAGCTGTAACTCATTTACAATGACAAGAAGTCCAAATGCATTATTCTTACAAGATTAATCTGATGAGTGTGAACATTTACAATGCATTATAAAGTTACTCATTCCCAAATCTAATTTTAAAGTTTAGCTTACCTACAGATGGTGATAAGTAGGTTCTTCTTAATTTATCCGTCTGAATATTGGAGCAGAATGTATTTATAATGGAACTCCACCTACACCCTGATATTTCAGGCAACACGCAAGTTCAAAAAAATGCATATTTGGAAAATGAATTAAAATTTGAAGTGATGCCAATTAGTTCTCCCCTTCATTAGGAGCAAGTTTCATATTCTTGTAACTTCATATTGAAGTTTAAATGTATGGCATTAGCTTTCTAAAAAAATAAGCTTTCCTCCTTAATATTCTATTTTACCTTGGTTTTTTATTTTTAAATTTTAGTTATTTGTCAATGGGTTTTTTCCCCCAGTGATATTTGAAAAGACAAAATTCTCTCTGATGAAATTGGACAGCTATAACTTTGTTATTTAAATAATAAAAAAATCTTATGGCTACAAATTTAATTCTGGCCTATAGTGCCTAATTATTCTATGTAGTCATGGCATGGCATTATATTCTGACCCTGGAATTTGTTTAATAGTGATTGCTAATGGTTTTGTTTGTTACGTAGAGAAGTCTCTAGGTTGAAGAAAGCCATATAATCAAGAAAAGAATGAGGCAGACAGCAACTTGCATCAAATCCAATATAAAGTGATAGCAACAGTCAGATCTAGGTGGTCTGTCAACCCACAGAAGGGGGTGTTTTATAATGCATTTATTGCTGCTACAACGAATCAGTATTTAGGTGGTGGAATTTTGTGATGAAGATCAGAGATTAGCTGTGTAAAGAAGTCAAACAGTACATTCCCAAAATTTAACTCTGACTTGAAAATTTCAGTTGTTTTTATTTTCCCACTGGTCTATGGCAAATAAGAGCAAGAACATAATTTAACAAAAACAAAGGCAAGCATTTTAAATCACTTGAAAAGTGTTCCAGACATTCTGATATAATGAATTGCTTAATATTGCAGGATAGTTGACTTTTGCTTGACCCATACTAATTTAATGGATTGTTTAGTCTTCTGCTTGTGCATGAGTTGGTTACATCTTCCTTCCTGTGTTCGGATTCAACTACATATGTCTGTTCTAGGTAGAGAGCTAATTTTGATTGTCAGCTTGTTGGGAAGTTGCATCAAGAATGGAATATTTTGATGGATAGTAACCAACCTTGGTTTGCTAATTTACCAGAACATTAAACGTTCCTGAATTCACACAACCTGTTCTTGATGAGTGCTGCACCTGACTTCTTCATCTCAGATTCTTGGATTAGAGGCTGGGACAAAGAAATCCAACTAAACCTCTTGTTTCAATCTTTTCTGACATTAATAGAAACTATTCTTTTTAAATATAGAAGTGTTATAATTTCCTTTATTTTCCAGGAAAAACATGTTCACTAGCAGCATTGCATATTAGACAATACTCAAAATAATTAAGTGATCTCAGGAACCATGAGTTTGTGAATTTCACTGATGTTTTACAATCTTCCTGCAAGTATATCTTAATACTGGGAGCTATTGATTATAATTTTTGCAGTGGATTGTCTAGGAAATCCTCAAAAGCCTTTTTGTCATCTTCATCCAGTAGGTACAATGAACAGGACAGTTATCCTCAAACTTCTAGTTTTGATTACTTACAAGGTTATCTTAAATGCCTCAAATTATCCTGGAAGAGGTCACTTGTGTATAAAATTTTTAAGTTTTGAATTTGATTTATCTGGTGTTGTGCAGAAAAATATCTGATTCTGTTAACATTTTTTTTGTAGCATTTTTTTAAGGTTACCAACATATCATTGACTTTTACAGCACAGGTACATGATCTGTCACTCTGCTTAGAGGTTTTGTTAATGTAAGGACTAGAAACAAGATTTTAATATTGGAAAATTGTAAAAATGCTCCTTTTATAAAAAATAAACTTATTTCTTTAAATTTTTACAATATATCGTGTTGTTTAGTATTCAAAATGCATTTAGTTTTCAAACTCATTTGAGCAATATTGTTTTGTACTTAACAGTATGCTGTTTTATTTGAATCATGCCTTCTGCGACAATGTAAAACAGAACTTTTCTTGAAGACAAAATGAGAAAGGAATTATTGGGTCAGGTTTACACTTTAACCAGTTTACATTACTGATGAATTTCTTTGTGTTTCAGGTGGAAGAAAGTTTGCTGAAATGCAAATTGAAAGAAGCTTCTGAGGCACTGATGGCGTCTAATTTTAGAAATGCTCAGGAAAATTATTTGCATGCCCTTAACTTAATAACAGAAAAGAAAGTAAGTTTCATTGTCAGAAAATTAAGGGATATTTCATGATTTTATTTTATTTAGTCAATGCAGTCCTTCAGATGAATCTTAATCTTTTTTATTGGTTAAAAAACCTGGAAAAGTTCATTATTTAAAATTCATTTTCAAATCAGTGACATGCATTTAGAAATGAGTAAGAAACAAACTAATGAGTAGCATATACTTGCCTTTATTGGAAATCATTCACCATCAGCCTGGAAATTGTTTAAGTGAAACTCACTCTGTCCGAAGCTAAGTGAAAAGACTTAACACTTTTCAGATTTTCTACATGTTATGTGATTTCCTCAATGAACAAATGCTGCTGAATAAGAACTCTTGAGTTTAATGAGGTAAATATGGTATTTTTATATCACATTGCATGACAAAGTAGCAGATCTTTTGAAGTGTTTTACTTTTTGTTGTATTAAAACTTAATTGCTTTCATATAGACACCAAAGTTATATTTTATCTTTATCTTTCTTTGTACGGGTTCCAGTGTGCACTTCCAGAACTTTACAAATCCTAATTGTTTCCCACATGCAGCCAAGTGTGGCTTTAAGATATTAAAGTTCAATCATCCATGACTTTTGCTTTTTTTCTAATATTTGGAGTGTTGAAACTGGCTGTTTTATTTTGTGGTTTTTCATTCTATATATTAAGTTGAGTTTTCAGTCTGGACTGACAGGATGGAAAGAGATCCCTATTTTTCTTAGCAATGACTGGGTCACATGCTTCTGATAGTTGCAAGGAAGGAAAGTTCTGTGGTCAAAAAAAATCTAAAGTATTGTCTGAACTGTTTATTGCCATGAAATCCTCTTTGGAATTTAATTTAAAAACCATGAAATGTGCAGAGAGATTAACCAAATAAAAGAATATATTAACTATAGGAACAAATTAATAAACTAAAGTCTGAACTGGTAGCCTGCAACCCAATGGTATGAACGTTGAATTTTCTAATATCAGGTAACCCACACCCTCTGTGTTCCTTTCCCACTCACATCTATACACCTAGGTTCCCTCTCTCTTTGTTCACCTTTTCCATCCACTCCCCCTCATTACCAAGACTTTTAATTCACCCCCACCAGTTCCACCTGCCAATGATCCCTCCCTTATCTGATTCCACCTATCACCTACCAGTCTCCATCTCTATCCTCCCGCTCTCCACTGCATCCCAATTCCACCTGCCAATTTTTTTTCCTTGTCTGTTTCCACATCACCAAGTGCCCCTGTCTCAATAATCCCCTCTCCTGGGCTCCATCTATCCATCATTTCTCCTCTCACCCTGCCCCAGTCTGGTTCCACCAGCCCTGCCAGCCTCTGTCTCTCTTCTGTATACTGATTCTTTTCCCTCTACACTCTCAGTCTGGATGCAGTGTCTTGACCTGAAATATTGGCCATCCCCTTGTCTTCTTAACCTTGAGTTCTTCCAGCTGTTTGTTTTTGCTTCAGATTGCAGTCTTTTATCTTTGAACTGGATATTAGATGTTATCCTGTTCATTAATTGTGTTTGTTATTCCATTCTAGGTATACAACTTGACTACTATGGAGTACATACTCATTGAGTATGCCTGTGGATTGGCCTTTTTAGGAAATAATCTAATTCAGGTATGAACGTTTATTCTTTGCTGAAAGTGGGATAGGTCCGATCAGTAAACCCTTTGGCTAGAATTTAAATATACTGAAAATTGATTTCCTTTGTTGAAGTTAAACTTTACCTGAACCCATCATTTTAGCAACATGCCAGAGCAGGGCACTAATCACATTTGTAGGAAGAAACAGGAATGGATAAAATTGGTGAGAAAGGAGCTGCTGCTGCTTGGCAAAACAGAACTGAATTCTAGATTGAAAGATGAAGCAGATAGCAAACCAAAACTCCTCAACTATTTAAAATTCAGCTTACACTTGACTGGCATAGAGTTAAGTTGTTGTAACACAATTCCTAGATATGAGTTTGAGCTACTTGCAAAAATGAAATTCAGATTGTATCAAGTTTTATTGTATGATATAAACTTATTGATGTAAGCACCAACTTCCTCTCTGTCTAGCGACCTACAGCACATCCCTAGAGCATCATTAAACAATATAAAGATTTGGTGAATGGCATTCCTTCCCGAAACCCTTCTTGGCTCCTCTCTCTTCCTTAAAGACTCCTTAAAGCCTTATCTTTTTGACCAAGTTCTTGGCCATCCACCCCAATACTTGTTATGTGCATTGTATAAAATTTTGTTTGCTATTCCTTCAGTAAAATGCCCTGGGGTTATTTCGCTGTTAGCGGTGCTTTTTAAGGTGTTAAATGAATAAAACTGTCTGCAGTAGAACTGTTAGATAGTTTAGGGGGCTAGAAAAATTTCCATGATAAATAACTTTTTGTTTTGTGTTATATATTTAATCTGGAAGAAATTACTGAACCTCAGATTTATTTCAATTACTGCTGGGCACTGGAAGGAAAAATATGCCCAGCTTACTTGGCAAAGAAACAATACAGTCAGAATTGCTACATAGTTTTTGTGATGAGTTTAAATCACAGGATAAAAATGATGCTTTAAGGCAGCATCAAAAAGGTATTGTAAGTAAAATAATATAGGTTAAACTACATTGCTGCCTTAAAACAAAGGATATGTTATGACATTGAAAGTGAGATATTTGTTCTTATCCTGAATTTATTGATGCTCTTAGGATGTTTTAGAAGCTGAACGGCACTTTAAGAAAATTCTTGAAGAGTTCAGGGATGACGATTCCAGTCACTTCAGCTGCCTTTCATATTATGGTCTAAGCCGGGTCCATCTCAAATGGAACAGGTATGAGCTTTCATTATGGAAAATAACCATTGCAGTTAGTGGAGGATGATTGTTTCTTTGAACTCATTTATCCATTTTATGAAATCATAACTGCCTATATTAGGCTGTGAACATTTTTTCTTGTAAGTTTTGTCTAGTGCAGGGAAATATTAAAATTTGGCTCCCCTTGTAGTTCTACATTTCATTACCTAATGACTCATTGAACAAATGTATCATTAAAGATATTCCTAACTCTTGGTGAGCAACACAAACTAATGGATCACTTTTTCTTTACTGCAGATGTTTAAAGATGGTTGTGTATAATTATTGCTGTTGACTTTCCATTGCTTATATTAATTTTAATCCTGAATGCATCTTAACCAAGAACAAAACTACATTTCGTGAATCTATTCAAAGGTTCCTTTCTAATGGGAAAGGCATAGAAATTGGACATTTTAACAGAGTTTTTGAAATGCATGGTGGGAAAATCATATGTGTATTTCCAAATGCATAAAGATTCAAATCAAGAGTGTTGTTATTGAGCATTACAGAATATTAATGGTGGAAGGGGAGGTGGTCCCTGTTAATCATACTATCTTCGTACTTCAAGGAATTGGAAGTCTAGTCAGTCTAGACTGAATGTAAAGGTTTCCATTTCTTTCCTTTGTAACTTTAGTTGGCGAAGTTTCACTCTGAAGGTAGGCACCAGTGATGAAATTCACCTCTGCTCCAGTGCGCCAGCACAACTTTCATTTGGTTGAGGGAAAGTATTTGATTATGGTCTACAGACAGCAGTGATCCCCATCTTCCGATACACGATGGAGACCTGCACAACCTAACATTCCATAATACTCAATAATAATGCTCTAGATTTGACTCTTTATGCATTCTACACCTGATTTAGATTATCTAAATTTCAACCTAATTCACTTATTTCTGTTTGGCTCTTTCATGTTGGGAGTTGACAATAAATTTAGCAAAGTGGTTTTGGTTTGCAGACAGCTTATGCCTCTGTTGATTTTAGGATTATCCAAAATATTGGACAAGCATTGAGTTTGTATTTTTATCACAGAGGAACTGGAATATTAGGGTGTTTCTCTTTTGTCACATTTAAATTTACATTTTATTTATTTTAGATATAAAGAAGCAAGATCATCTATAGAGAAGTCTTTGAAGCTGGTCGAGAGTAATTTAGTCCCAGGGCTTCAGACTTGGCCAGGCACAGATACAGCAATAGAAGAAACCAGGGATGGTGTACTGAAAGTAAGGGATCTCAGTGTGTGTTAGGCTAGTTGCTTGATCATTTGTTGATCATTGCTTTGAAACTATACCGAATGTTTTTTTTACCTATGATAGTATTATGTGGGGTTATAAAATGTTATGGAACTTGAAACCAAAACTACAGATGCTAGAAACCTGGAGGAAAAACAGAATATGCCAGAAAAATTCAGAAAGTCAGACAGCATCTGTGAAAAGAGAAACAGTCAACGGTTTGGATCTGCAACTGACAAAGGGTTGCAGACCAGAAGCATTGATCACATTCTCCTTCCATTGATGCTGCTTGACCTGCTGAATTTTTCCAGCATATTTCTGTTTTCTTTCCCCCAAGAAAAAATGATCCCTTTTTTTATTTTTGTTGTTGCCCTTTGTGGTATATAAATAATTGCAATCTGAGCTGTTGCATAATTATATTCAGTAAGTGAAAGGTTATGTTATTAAATAATCTTGCAGCCTTAAAATAATGTTGAATGAAATTGAATTTTTGAATTATAATTGAAGTTTTTGATAACAACAGGATACATGGTGTTCTTGTACTGAGTTGAGAAAAAGTTATTGGATAATAATTTGAGAAGGATTACTGAGAAAATGACCAAGATAGAATGACATTTGATGTAACTGGAAATGATTACATCTGCTCACTATAATATTTACACATGCTACATTTAAAGAAATTCCCAGACAATTTTTAATGGGTGGGAATGTCTGGAAAGCTGTATCTTTGACATACTGGGTTAAAAAGCAGCTGGGAATTAGAAACTTGTGCTGTCCGAATGATACAGGATTCTAAGACCATAAGACAAAGGAGCAGAAGCCAGCCATTTGGCCCATCGAGTCTGCTCCACCATTCTATCACGAGCTGATCCATTCTCCTATTTAGTCCCACTCCCCTGCCTTCTCACCATAACCTTTGATGCCCTGGCTACTCAGATACCGATCAATCTTTGCCTTAAATACACCCAATGACTGCCTCCACAGCCACCCACGGCAACAAATTCCACAGATTCACCACTCTCTGACTAAAGAAATTTCTCTGCATCCTGTTCTGAATGGGCGCCCTTCAATCCTGAAGTTGTACCCTCTTGTACTAGACTCCCCTACTGTGGGAAACACCTTTGCCACATCTACTCTGTCCAGGCCTTATAACATTTGAAATGTTTCTATGAGGTCCCCCCTCATTCTTCTGAACTCCAAGCAGTAAAGCCCAAGAGCCGTCAAACAGCCCTCATATGTTAACCCTCTCATTCCTTGAATCATTTCAGTGAATCTTCTCTGAACCCTCTCCAACGTTAGCACATCTTTAAATGCGCTAAACCAGGAGCCCAAAACTGCACACAG
>JARFYF010000060.1:27684782-27696815 GCA_030265395.1 Rhina ancylostomus | reverse complement strand
TGGTGGAGGCGGATACGATAGGGTCTTTTAAGAGACTTTTGGATAGGTACATGGAGCTGAGTAAAATAGAGGGCTATAGGTAAGACTATTAATTTCTAAGGTAAGGGGCATGTTCGGCACAGCTTTGTGGGCTGAAGGGCCTGAATTGTGCTGTAGGTTTTCTATGTTTCTGTTTCTAAAAATAATACTTGTACCTGATTCCACCACCGCTTCTGGAAGTGCCTTCCAGACATCAGCCACACTCTTTAAAACTCCCTGTACTCCTCCAAAACCAGAGGTATCTAAAATTAGAGGTATCTAAAACCAGAGTGCATTTGTGTAGGGGCAAGAGGTTTAGAAGGCATCTGAGGGAGAATTTTTTCACCCAAAGTATGGTTGTACTGTAGAAGGCACTGTCTGAGTGGGTGGTGGAGGAGAATTTCATAACAGATGTGAACAGAGCTGGAGGTGAACTGCAAAGGCATAGAAGGGTATGGACCAAGTGCTGGTGAATGAGATTGGTATGGATGGGTACCTGATGGTTGGCATTGAAATGTGGGTCAAAGGGCCTTTTCCTGTGCTTTATGATTTTATGACTCTATGACCATTTGGGTATCCAAATATTTCTTCCAGGTGAATAAGCAATTCACTAGTACTCCTGTGATTGTCACTCTATCACAGACATTCCCTCTGAATATTCTGCAACTTAAAACATGCTTCCCTGTTCCAATCAATCTGCAATATTGACTCTGCATTTTTCACAACAGATGTTGCTAGACCACTAAGTATTTCCACCACACCATTTCTAAATTGATTTGAAAACGTTGGTACAATAACAAGAAACTAGATGCACTTGGATTGATTTACACAAAGTGAATAGCTTCAGTATTGACTATATAAGATTAGAAATATTTCACTGAGTAAATGGAATAAATCAGCAACAATGAATTGTATTTAAATTGCATCTGTAGCAAAACAAAAACTCCTCTAAGACACGTCAGTGCTGGGTCGCATAAAGTATTGGGGCAGATAACCAAAAGCCTGAGCAGTTTACACATCACATCAGGTTCTGAAGCTCAACCATGGAAAGTTCGTTACAATGTCCCAGATTAGGGTTATCTCACTGAGATATCAAGATAGCCCTGCAGTTCAGCAGTGGGCTCGTATTATAATTCCCTCCAAACTTATCTAATTATTCCCCTTGCTACTGCCCATCCAAAAGGTTTGTATGCACATTGCAAAATGACTTTTCAATAAAACCGAAAGAGTACTTAGCCTGGATCTATTTACACACCTAGATTACAAGCTGCATCTGGAGGTAATGAGTGTCTTTGGTTAATGCAATATAAACCGCAAACTAATGTTGAAAATATATGAAAACAGAGGTACAATTTAGAAGCAATCACATGGCTTTGCAAACAGGATTATCAAACATGATGAATTTAATCCCGACAAGTGCAAGGTGATGCATTTTATGAAGTCATATAGGGGTAGGTCATACACAGTAAATGATAGAGCACTGAGGACTGTTGATGAACAGAGGGACCTTGGGATCCAAGTCCATAGTTCCTTGACAGTGGGAACACAGGTAGATAGTGTAGTGAAGAAGGCACATGGAATGCTTGCCTTCATAGGTCAGGACATAGAATATAAAAGTTGGGATATTATGTTACAACTTTACAAAACACCATTTAGACCACACTTGGGAGTATTGTGTGTAGTTCTGGTCACCACACTATAGGAAGGATGTGGTTGTACTAGAGAAGATGCAGAGGAGATTCACTAGATGTTGCCTGGAATGGAGGACTTTAATTATGGGGAGAGATTGGATTGGCTGGGCTTGTACTGTAACTGGGTGGTGGAGGAGACTTACAAAACATCACAACAAAAAGATCAGCATGGGCATGGTGGGCCGAAGGGCCCATTTCTGTGCTGTATAACTCCAGGACTCTATGCCATCAATGCCTGTGGCACTGAAAGTTTTACATTGGGAAAGTTTTAATCGTTTTGTAATTTTACACAGACATCAACCCCTCTGTTATGAACATGTAGACTTGTCAGTAAGACTCAGCAGCTGCTATTAACACTGAGCTTTCTTTCATCATCACACATTGACTATATTGTGGGGTCTGGTATCGTTATTCTCAGTTCTCAGTTCCTAGTGTATCAGGGATACTTCGCTGTGAATTCCTTCACTGAGGTGCTGTACTACTTCATGGTCTTGTCTACCCTGTTTCAGACTCCTGTAAATGAAGTGCAGAAAATTGTGTTTGGGGATTACTTTTAAAACTCACAAGTTTGTTTTAGTGGTGGTTGTGTTACGGGTCTAAGAAATAATGGATCCAAAAAAGTGTCGTTCAAACCCCACCAGAGCAATTGGAAAATTTAAATTCAGTTAATTAAATAGCTATCCTGAATTAAAAACTAGTACTAGTAATGGTGACTGTGAAACTATCAGATGGGTGTAAAATTTCATCTGGTGTTTTGGAGGATGTCCGCTGATCTTATCTTTTCTAGCTTAAGTTTCCAGACCCAGAGAACTGTGAATGATTCTTAAATACCCCCTGAAGTGACCCAGCAAACTGCTCAGCCCAAGGGTAATCAGGGATACCCAATGACTGTAGAGTTCATGTCCCGTGAATAAATCAGAAAGGTGTACTTGGATTTGCTGTGCATCCAGTTCCAGGAGAGCATCATTCCCAATGCCTGTCTCACGCATGAGAGAGCTCTGTTGATGTCTTTCGTAAAGGACCAAATCTCTGTGATTCTACAATAAAAGCAGGTTCCTCTTCCATTTTAAAGAGGTATCGGGGTCTGCATAATTCTGCCATGCTAAAGGAAGAAGGTCCTATTCCAGGTTCTGTGAGTTTCGGCAGCCACAAGGTAGTTATCATTCTCAAGCTACTGCTGGAGCTCTGACCAGTGACAGCCAAGCCTCTTGACAGCAGTAATGGTTTCCAATATGGTCAACAAATAGATGGAGACTGAAGAATTGACCAGCTGCTGAATACTGAGCCTTTGTTCATTGCAGGAGGAGAAGGATTCAGTGCCACAGAAGGAGACCATTTGGCCCACTGAGGCTAATCTCACTGATCTGTAGAGATGCAGTTTAACCAGAACTTTCTGTCTCCACCACCCTTTCAGGCAGTGAGCTTCAGGCAGTGAGTTCCAGTCTCCACCACACTTAATCAAGAAATCATTCTTCAGCTCCTCTCTACTACTACTGGCAATCACCTGAATCTTCAGCCCGAATTACTGACCTCTTTGCAAAGGGAAATAGGTCCTTTCTGTCTGTTATCTTTATACTTTAATACACCTCGCTCAAATCTTCCACATCCTCACAAAAGCCACATCCTCCTGCATCCTATCTGGTCCTGCTACAACCCTCCTGCAATGCAATGACCAGGACTGGACAGAATTCTCCACCAAGGGTCACTGTACAGTGCGAATAGTGTAAAGATAATTCTGGAATTTTTCCTTCCCCTTCACCGAAATTCCAGCAAGGAAGTAGTGTCCCAGCAGTTTCTTAAATACATAAGAGGATCTTATGTCATCAGTGAACGCTCCCCCCATTCATTTGGCGAATGTTATTTCTCTGTTTTCGTTACCCAGGTAAGCTCCAATGAAAGACATGGAGAAAGCATCAAGAGTAAAGGAGATGTTCTTGTTGAAATCCTTCAAAGACTGGCCCGAGCTGACAGGTGAGAACCCTCAGCCCTAAAACATTTACAACTCATTAAATGAGTATCCAACTTCTGTTTAATATACCAGATTCATACTTAATACTATTGTGCTGATGTGTTTTAGTTCTGGGTAAGACTACATATGAACCAGCCTGCAGCTTTTTACTGAGGGTGACTTTGATTAATTGCAGCCGTAAGTCAGGGTTGGCTGCATGATAAAAGGTTCTGAAAGCTGTTGCTTTCATTTGCAGCCAGTTGCTGGTTTACTATCTGCTACTTCTGAACAGAACTTCTAGAATTTCAAACTGAATGGATTTTGAAGTGCCAGAAGGGCATGAAAATTCTTCAAACCCACATGGATGTCTTTGACAAAGGAACTCTGTATATGTTTGATTCCAAATAATATCATAGATTCTTAAAGAGATACAGCACAGAAACAGGCCCTTCGTCCCACCTAGTCCATGCCAACCATCAACCACCCATTTACAGTAATCCTACCCTAATCCAATTTTATTCTCCCCATATATTCTCATCAATTCCCCCAGATTCAACTACTCACCTACACACTAGGGACAATTTACAGCAGCCAATTAACCTAGCACCTCTCCCTTATTTGGGATTGGGGAGGAAACCGGAGCACCCTGAGGAAACCAACACAGTCACTGGGAGAACGTTCAGACTCCACACAGACAGGACCAAAGGTTAGGATTGAACCAGCGTCACTGGAGCTGTGAGGCAATGTGTCATCTACAACATTGTCGGCTGGAAGGTGTTCAGAGAATAAAACAATACTGGTCGCCCCATTATAGGAAGGATGTGGAGACTTTGGAGAGGGTGCGGAAGAAGTTTACCAAGATGCTGCCTAGATTAGAGAGCATGTGCTACAAGGAGAGGTTAGACAAACTTGGGTTGTTTCCTCTGGAGTGGCGGAGGATGAGGGCAGACCTGATAAAAGTTTATAAAATTCTGAGAGGAATAGGTAGAGTAGACAGCCGATATCTTTTCCCCAGGTTCGAAATGTCTAATTCAAGAGGACATGCATTTAAGGTGAGAAGGGATAAGTTCAAAGGAGATGTGCAGGGCAAGAGAGTGGTGGGTGCCTGGAATGTGCTGCCGGGGGTGGTGGTGGAGGTAGATACGATAGAGGTGTTCAGGAGGCTCTTAGATAGGCACATGAATGTGCAGAGAACGGAGGGATATGGACATTGTGTAGGCAGAAGGGATAAGGTGTTATTAGCTTAATTAGTTCAGCACAACATTGTGGGCTGAAGGGTCTGTTTCTGTGCTGTACTGTTCCATGACACATTGAAGCAGCACTGCACCACACTACAGCTGCCTTTGAGTAAGACTGCAGGTAAGTAATAAATGTGCAATGAAGCACACTGGAAGTACAATTCCCAGGCCTGTATGAGCAAGAATGCATCAAGTGCATAAGTGTGAACTTTGTGGCATGACCTCCACACATGGAGGAGCCATTTTGTATCAAGGGGGTGACTTGTGGCAGATTTGCCCTGGAGTGGTAGCTGGGCAACTTCAGAGGCAGGTATCCTGGTACTTAGAGAAAAGTTATAACAGCGTGGCTTTAGGAGGAATCAGGTCACTGTTTACCTGCCAATTAAGGCCTCCTTCTGCAGCTGAAGCTCACAGCAATCACAAAGCACAGATTCACACCACGGCTCTGCTAACAGTGATATCAGTCGTGCATTGCAATTCATCTGGGTCATTGCAACCTTGCCAGCTCATGCTCATCACTTACACACAGAAATATCTCCATACAGGCACAGAGTAGAAAATGCAGGAGTAAACCTTTGCCATTCAAGAAAATCATGGTTGCTCTTTGCACTTGCTCAAAAAACTCTTCTGGATACACTTTAATAATTACACCCCTCTAAGCTTTTCCCACTACAGCAATCCCAGTTAATGGGGAAGCTGAAACCATGTACTATTATTTCCTTGTTCCTGCACTTATTTGATTTGCCTAGAAATCTGCTCCTCTGTCTCTCACTGACTCTTTGAAGGCCTGTAAAGCACAACTATGTTCTAACATGACTATGTTTCTAAGTTCTTTCCATAGGGCCACACTTACGAAACCTTTCAGGATGTCCTCCTTTGTCCTTCTACTGCAATGATGAACTCCTTGGTTAATAATGCACTGCCGTCTCTCTCACATTCCCCACCCCATATCCACCTAAAGATCCTATACCCTGGACTGCTGAGTGGCCAGCCCTGCCCATCTTTCAACCTTGCAACTACTTTTTCATGACAGCAACAATATCATTCTCTGCACTAATCAATACCCTCAGTTCATTTGCCTTACTTGTCAGACTCTGTGCTTAAAATCCAGCCTCTCATTTCTCTCATGCTGCATCAAGACTGTATGTTCCATTTAGTGATTTGGCCGAGTTTTCTTTCTATATTTGTTTGTTCCTCATTCCTTCGTGAGCTCCTCCTCTGAGTCCCATTCCCTTGCCAAAGTAATTTAAATCCTTGCCAACAGCACTAGTAACCACCCCCACCTCCACGTTTGTCTTGGAACATCTCTTCATTCAACTGATCTGTTCTACTATTCCATTATTTACCAGCACTAACACCAGAAGTAATCCAGAGATTACAACCTCAGTCCTGCTCTTTGATCTGCTACCTAACTCCCTGAATTCAAGTTGCAGGAATTCATCTATCTTCTTGCCTCTCATTAGGACCAACGTGAACCACAGTCTGTTTACCCTATCTTGTTAGAATATCCTGCAATAGTTCTGTGATTTCCTTGACCTTGATACCAGGGAGGTTTGACACCATCTCAGATTCTTATATCTGGCCACGGAAGCACCATTCTATTCCCCCCTCATTATTGAGTGATTTGCCACTATTTTCCCTTGGATTCACAGAGTTGTATAGCATCGGCCCAACTTGTCCATGCTGACTAAGGTGCCTCCCTGAGCAGTCCCATTTGCCTGTTTTTGGCCCATCTCTCTCTGAACCTCTCCTATCCACACACCTGTCTGAATGTCTTTTAAATGTTATAATTGTACCCGCCTCTGCACTTCATCTCTATACCCACCACCCTCTGTGGAAAAACTTGCCCCTCAGGTACCCTTTAAATATTTGCCCTCTCACCTTACACCTATACCCTCTAGTTTTTGAATCCCCTATTCTGGGAAAAAGACTGTGATCATCCACCTTATCTATGCTTTTCAGGATTTATTAACCTCTAAGTTCACCCAAAGCCGCCTTCATTCCAGGGAAAACTGTCCCAGCTTATCCAGTCTCCCCTTATAACTCAAGCCCTCCAGTCCCTTTCTAGGTTAATCACATGCTTCCTATTAGTAGGGTGACCAACATCATCTACTATTGTAACATGACATCCCAGCTATTGTACTCAGTGCCCCAAGCATACCAGATTCCTTATGTATCACTTTGTCTACCTGTGGCACCACTTTAAGGAAGCTATGTACTTGTTACCCCTCAGTGTCTCTGTTCTACAACACTCCCTAGGGCCGTGCAAGTCCTGCTCTGGTTTAACTTCCCAAAATGCATCATTTCATACTTGTCTAAGTTAAATTCCATCTGCCATTCCTTTGCCTATTTTCCCAGTTGATCTGGATCCTGTTGTAACCTTAGACAACCTTCTTCACTGTCCACTATACCACTAATTTTGGTATCTTCCGCAGACTTAACCATGCCACCTATATTCTTATCCAGGTCATTAGTATATATGACAAACAATAGAGTACCCAGCCTTGATCCCTACAGAACACTACTGGTCACAGACCTCCAATCTGAAAAACAATCCTCTACTACCACCCTCTGTCTCCTTCCTCCAAGCCAATTTTGTATCTAACTGGCAAGCTTGCCCTTCATCCCATTTGATGTAACCTTCTGGACCAGGCTACCACGTGGGACTTTGCTCCCCCATTTTACATCTGAGTCACCCACAATGTTGTGAACTTGGCTGTGGCTGCATTCCCTGGAGCAACATGCATCCCCACCATTTTCCAACATGGACAACCAGTTCCTGAATGGAAGCACTCTGGGGCTTCCCTGACCATCTGCCGGAGACCTTTCTTCACCCACTCCCTCTCTGACTACAATAGATGGGGGAGATGAGCACCTATATAAAAAAAAAATGTGCCTTCCAGGGGACTCTCAATCTCGTGGGTGCCTCCAGCAGGTGTGCAAGCTGCTAGTCCCATCACTCGGTTTGTTCAAATTGGTGCCTCTTCCTGTGGATGTGGCCATACAGACAACAAGGAGCATCCAGCATTTCCCACATGCTACAAACCATACAACACATAGGACTGTGCTCCCCAACCAAGCATTTAATTTAAAGAGAGACCCTTTAATGAAAATGTAATCTGGTGTAAAAGCAATATGAAAGATTGAAGATGTGACAGTATTTGGAAAACTTAAGTGTGAACTTCCTTTTCAGGAACAAGAAAATTATACATGAAATTGATGGAGAAATTAAGAAAATAAAGGGAAGGAGGTATTGTTGCTACACTCTAATTGTTTTAAGTTTTTAATGTTGAAAATAATGCAAAATGCTTAAATATATTAATCTAAATTGAGCCATTTTTTGAACTGTAATGTACCTGATATATGGCTGCAGATTTTCCTCATCAAAATAATTATTGGTTTCAGAGAAAAACAGACCAATGACAAAAAGAAATTGCAGAAAATGTGCGGCACTACAAAAGGAAATTGCAAAGAGTCAGCAACCAGGCTCCTGTCTGTCCAGGTATTTATTACCGAGGAAGATTGCACACATGGCACTAAGTGCATATTTGCAGGACTTACAAAAGCAATTGAGCAAAACCTGTTTGTTGCATTAGAGAATATAGTTAATATCATATACTTATGAAGAGTGTGGAACATTTATAATTTATAGATTGTGAATAGTTTAAATCAATTTTCAACTAATTTCCAATTAATATCTGAATGTTGTGCTGCTTAAAGAGCTGACCTCAGATATGCTAAGCAATTTCTTACAGAATGTCATTTTTCTTTCTGTAGTTATCATGATCATAGAACAGTACAGCACAGTACAAACCCTTCGGCCCATGATGCTGTGCCGACCCATATAAATCTATTCCACGATCAATCTAACCCTTCCCTCCTACACAGCCCATAACCCTTCATTTTTTTTACATCCATGTGCCTATCTAAGACTCTTTTAAATGTCACGATTGCATCAGCATCTACCACCCCCAGCAGTGCATTCCAGGCACCTACCACTCTGTGCTTTATTAAAAAAAAACTACTTTTGACATCTCCCCTAAACTTTCCTCCACTTACTTTAAATGTATGTGCTCTGGTATTGGCCATTGCTGCCCTGGGAAAAAGGTGCTAGTTGTACACTCCTATCTATGCCTCTCATAATCTTATACACCTCCATCAAGTCGCCTCTCATCCTGCATCATTCCAGAGAGTAAAGCCCTAGTTCACTCAACCTTTCCTCATAAGACATGTTCTCTAATCCAGGCAGCGTCCTGGCAAATCTCCTTTGCACCGTCTCTAAAGCTTCCACATCTTCCTATAATGAGGCGACCAGAACTGAACACAATACCTCAAGAGTGGTCTGACCAGAGTTTTATAGAGCTGCAACATTACCTCACGGCTCTTGAACTCAATGCCCCGACTAATGAAGGCCAACACACCACATTCCTTCTTAACTACCCTATCGGCTTGCGCAGCAACCTTGAGGGATCTATGGATGAGGACCCCAAGATCCCTCTGTTCCTCCACACTGATAAGAATCCTGCCATTAACCTTGTACTTGGTCTTCAAGTTCATTCTTCCAAAGTGTATCACCTGTTCAACAAATCATCTCTGATAATAGCTTTGTTTTTTTAAAAAATGTTGCTCCTTTATCTTTCTAATTCCTTGTATTTCAACAGCTACTCCTGGGCCGCCTCCAATCCTACCCAAAGTACGTTGTCAAGGTACTTGGAGGAGTGGCCTGGTAGCAGACACAGCTAACTTTTTTGAGATTTTGCATTGGATCGTGGCCCTCAGAAAGCAATAATGTGGGGTCTCAGTCATTTCCATGGTGCTCTTGTAGGTTGGGTATGTTGCACTATCAGATCACAGATTTTTGGGGTCACTACAATCAGTATGTGACTCTACTTCCACCACTCTGCATGAAAAAGGTTCCCTTCAGATTCCCTTTAAGTCTCTTGCCCCTTACCCTAAATCCATATCTTCTACTTTTATTCACTGCTAAGGGGAAAGGTTTCTTGCAGTCTCCACTATCTATACCCCTCAATTTTATGCCTCAGTCATGTCCCCACTTAACCTCCTCCACTCCAGGGAGAACAGACCCAACCTTCCCAGTCTCTCCTCGCAACTGAAACACTTCATCCCAGCCACATTCTGGTGATTCTCCTCTGCACCCTCTCTGCACACAGTCCTACAGTTGAGGTCTGACCAATGTTTTATGAAGTCGGGAGCATAAGCTTTATATCCAGAATACATGAGGGAATTGTTACATTCCACTATAACTGATACTGTAATGTCACTTCTTCAAAATGGATTTACATTCGTCTACTTGTTATAATTTTCATTGTGAATACAGAATTTGTTCATTCATGGTATTTGCCACAGAACGTTCAACATTCTTGACATACAAGTTGATATCTGTCTGGATAAGTATGGATAGATAATTGAAGAATAAAATCAGTTATTTGCTTGGTATAGTGTTTAAAAACTAAAAGTGATAACATTGACATTTGTATACTTTTAAAATTTCTTGCTACAGTCTCAAATTCAGGAATGGAAGAAATACACAAAGTTGTATTTTCTCAATCGCCTGCATCAGGAGGCTGTTGAGAATGTGAAGTTGTACACTGCACAGAAAGCTCGGTATGTTTCAGTGCACATCTCACTGCTTGCAGTGTACCTGTGTTTTTAAAATGGTAATCAGCAGATTTTTCTGTTCTATTGCTGTAGTGCTGTTTCCTGTGGTTTAGAATTGAAAACATCATTCAGAGCTTGAGAAAACAATCCAAGGAAAAATCCTTGAGGAAAATAATCACACAATGGTGATGTGCCTCAGTGGGTGTTCTCAACCTCCTTACACTGCCCCCTCTCTCTGCATCACTCCTGCCGAAATGGCAATGATTCTGATCCATATGTAAAACAAAAATTAGGCTGACATTATGACCTTGTGATAGCCCAAAGCACTTTACAGCCAAGAAGTATTTTTGAATTGCAATTATTGCTGCAGTGTAGTAAATGTGGCAAGTTCAGTAATGTAATAATGACTGCTTTGACTGTAATAGTGACTAAAGAATCCACTTTAGGGTGTTGGTTGGGGAACAAGTATTGCCCAAGACACCAATATTCACCTTGCTGCTATCAAAGTAACACCAGGGATGTTTTGTGTCCACCTGCACTATATGACCTCAAAGACTGCAGCACTCCCTGCGTTGGAATGCCTGCATTTCCCCTTACAGTAACTTAATCCCTAAATGGAAATCAAATAAAGGCATTTATACTTTGTTCAGCAGTTGTGTAATCACAATTTTTAAATAGAGCTTTTAAGTAAAATTAAATGTGATTTGTTCAAATATTTACAACATGTATTGATGCGAATGAAAACAGAAGATGATTGAAACAGCACATCAGACACCACAGATGTTGCCTGCCCCGAGTGTATCCAGCGTTTTCTGTTAATATTTCAGATCTCCAGTATCTGCAGTTTTAGTTTTCAATTAACACTGATAGGGTATTTTAAATGGCCATGTACACAGCATAACTTAGCTACTTTTCAAGAAAGATAAGAGCATATCTATCTAAATGATTCAGCCAACTCATCCTGGATCTGTTACCCTGAACTTGCTACCTGCACTAATCTGTGAGGGATACAGAGGGCAGGCCAAGGTGACCTCAGCATCTGAGACCTGATCCGGAAAGCAGCAGCTAGTCTTGGCATGGATCTTGAGGTTACTCTCGAAGATCTCCTGAAAATAAGTGTAATTAAAAATACATTAAAGGACTAGAAATTAATACAAAGACATTAGGATTAGGTAAAAAGAATCAATGCTGCTTATGCCAGTCACCCTTGAAATAAAGATGAGGGACCTGATACCCTTTGTAACTGGCCTCTCTCTTCAGTAAGTCAGCACTGCACTGCTGGACTTGGTGGTGAGTCCAAAGCACAGGCAGAAAAATAGAGACAAGCTGAAAGTGAGCTGATTATAACTGCCGGTTTGCTATGGTGAAGTACAGCATGGTGCATTGTATTATTTTGGTTCTTCTGCACATGTATAGCTCCATGTTTTTTCACAGCAGAACTATCCAGTTTAGGGCGGCATGGTAGCGTAGCAGTTAGCGCAACGCTCTTACAGTGCCAGCGATCAGGGTTCGATTCCCA
>JARFYF010000060.1:27294474-27306027 GCA_030265395.1 Rhina ancylostomus | reverse complement strand
TAACTGTAACACTTTATTCTGCATTCTGTTATTGCTTTTCCCTTGTACTACCTCAATGTACTGATGTGATGAAATGACCTGTATGGATGGCATGCAAAACAAAGTTTTTTGCTGTACCTCAGTACATGTGACAATAAGAAACCAATTTACTAAATTACCAACTTGACTTCATCTTAAAGGCCAACATTGAAGAGCTGGGACCTTTGGTTCCCTGACTCTTAAGATCTCTAAAAAAAGAGGTGTGTTTCAGTGTAAAAGGTAACTCACTCTATCGAGTACACAGTCTGTGGCTGTGTTAAAAAAACTCTGCTTCTCACCCCTTCAGTTTGCTTGCTTTATATTCCATCTGAATGCGATGAACAAATGGTTAACATGAACAGGCTACAGGTGAATGTCATGGTGATCTGTCGTGCCAGAAACTTGAAGCCTCATGAATGACATTTAAGATATCAGAAGAATGAATCTCAAAGCTTAAACTTGTTCTTTGGTGACAGTAGATTACCAAGTTACTTTCTGTCCAGTTTCTGAAGTTCAGTTTTATATTTAGACCAGGTGACTTGGCAACATCGTTGAGCTCATAATTACCTGACTCCGCAATGTAAACTGCACTGCTTTCCAAGTCCTGGTTTAGACATATAGATTTATATCTGCCAGGCAATCTGTGTTGTTTCAAATATTTCAGCATTTCTGATCCAATATTTTGGGTGCTCAAACTCAATAAGAAGTTAAAGGGCTTCCTTTGGAACAACTATGCTGTCCGTAAATATAATTGAAAAGAAGCCACTTTCAACAAAAATAAATTGAGTCTATCTGGGCCTGGAGCTCATGTGTTCTCGTTTCATGCTGCAGGAACTTGAGAATAAATTTAAGCTAGAAATTTGTGTTTTCTCATTTGCTTCATGGATCTGGAATTTAGGAGGTGGTTTACATCAGGCACCCAAGCTCCCAGACCCCATATCAGAAGCACAAGATGATAAGATATAGGAGCAGAATTAGTCCATTTGGCCTACTCTGGTCACTCGAGTCTACTCTGCCAATCAATCATGACTGTTTTTTTTCAACCCTATTCTCCCGCCTTCTTCCCATAACCCTTAACCCCTTTACCAATCAAGAACCTATCAATCTCTGCCTGAAATACACCCAATGACTTGGCCTCCACAACCCTCTGTGGCAATGAATTCCACAGATTCACCACCCTCTGGCTGAAGAAATTCCTCCTCATTTCAGTTCTAAAGGGATGTCCCTTTATTCTGAGGCTTATCCCAGACTCTCCCACTGATGGGAACATCCTCTCCATGTCCACTCTACCCAGGCCTTTCAGTTTTTGTTTCATTTGTTAAAAAGATTTTCCAGGAAAGGTTGATTGATGGGAACATTGGACGTGAAGCATCAGTGAGAAACGGTGCGCAGAGTAGGGCATTAACATTACTTGGTGATTTGTAACAAGCTGCAGGTATGTTCCAAAAAGACCACATCTAACCTTGCACAGGAAATACATCACACTATATCCTTGGCTACAGACATTCTATGCCCAGGATTTAATTGACTTGTCCATAAATTTGAAGGACTCAAGTGGCATTTTAAAACTCTAACCCACTTGATTCAGTGTGACTTAAACTAATGTGGGTAAAAGTGCCAAGTTTGTGGCTAAGTTTAGCGTGTGTAGCTGTAAGGCTGTTGTTGCTATGGGTACCATCAATACAGGAAACAGTGCAGAAGTTTAAGCATGGAACTGTAATAGAAAAGAAATATTTTGCACAAGAATTGTATTAAGGAAATTATTACAATTGTTATTCAGTTATTTGGCATACTTTATTGGTTTATTTAGTTATTGACAAAGTATTCTTCAATGTTCCTTGAGCAGCAACACAAAGAACTTGGAGTGTGTTCAGTCCCCCTGGCTTCACAATAGCTAATGGTTTCTATCTGTCCCCACCACTGCCATCTGATTGGCTAAATGATTTATGTACCTGGACAAAATACATCATAATCATGAACAGTCACCTTGTTGATTTTGGAGCCTATATTTCAGCGATCTGATCCAGGAGAGCTCAGGGTGTTGGCAGTGATGTGTTATGCCAGCTGGCTCACACTAGGTGAATTTATACCACCTGTAAACAAGCTGTTTTTGTGAGAAGGGGGAACAATGGAGGAAATAGCCTTTGGTTGAATACATTTTGCTATTTCCAGTGAATTTGGTCCATGCAGTGGGATATTAATTCCTTAAAAGTCAATGACTCGGTTTTGCATCTTGATGTAATTGATGTTTTTGGAGACATTTTACCACAAGAGTTGCTTCAGTAATAATGTGTCTCTTGTAGAGAGCTATAAGAGAGCTTGACAACTAAGAACAAGCTGCATGTAGTTTGTGATGTGCATCTGGAAATATTTTGCATCCCCATAACTCATTCTGGTCATTAACAGTAATCACAGGGTTGTCATCATACTGTAAGAAACCTGTTCCTTAGTGATGATTCTCACAACAACACTTTTGCAACTGGTGGATGTATATTCTGGAACAGGCATCGGAAACTGGTCACTCTGTGTGCTTTACACTTTGAATGTCTTGACCACATTAGCTTAGGTAATTGGACTGAACAAACTCCAACTACGAATGGATGAATTCCAGGCCATTTAAACAAGTAGATACCTACTTTAAAACTTGAATGTGGAACACCTCTGATCATCATTTGTTGACTTCCCTTAGGTAAAACAGAGGTCAAAAATACCTTAAATAATCACAAACATCAATGACATATCACACACCTAGACCGTTCCTCATGTATCTGTTTAATAGCGTGAGAGACCCAGGTTCGATCCCAACATTGGCCACTGTTTGTGTGGAGTTTACACTACTCCTTGTGACCGCATGGGTTTCCTTTGGGTGCTCTGGCTTCCTCCCACATCCCGAAGATATGAAGATTGGTAGGGTTGGACGCACAAGAGACTGCAGATGCTGGAATGTGGAGCAAGGAAAACAAGCAGCTGGAGGAACTCAGCAGGTTGGGCAACATCTATGGAGGAAAATGGACAGTTGACACTTCAGGTTGAGACCCTTCATCTGGACTAACCATTAGGTTAATTGGCCACTGTAAATTGCCCCTAGTGTAGGTGAGTTGAAGAATCTGGGAATGGATGAAGCTGGGCTCATTGGAGAATGTGTGCAAATGCAGGCAGGCACACACCAGGTCTGAACTACAAGGAAATGTTATTCAACTGATGTCATGATATGGGAAAAATAAACTGACAGTGGGTTTGGAGGTTAATTGGTCAAAGTAAATTGTCCTTAGTATATCAATTAATTGTGGAATCTGTGGATAGTTGACTAGAATGTGGGGAGTAAAGGTCGGGGGGGGGAAATTAGCAGGGAAATGAGATTCTTCTGTGAGCCAGAATCGATTATTATTCCACGTTATGTGGTTGTCGCAGGCAAACACAGCATTTATTGCACAACACCAATTGCCCTTAAACAGCTGCAGTCTTTCTGTTGGAGATAACATGCTAGGATTCAGACCCAGTGACAATGAAGGAACATGGATGTACTTCTACTTCTGGAGTGTGTGTGACCTGGAGGGGAGCATGTAGGTGTGGTGTTCCCCTGTGCCAACTGTCCTGGTCCTCTTTGATGATAGACATCATGCATTTGGGAGGTGTTGATGGAGTAGCCTACCTGAGTAACTGCAGCGTACTTTTTGGACAGCACAGAGTGCAGCCATTGTGTGCTGGACACAGAGAGAATGGATATTCAGAGTGCAGGTGAGCTGCCCATCCAATGGGCTGCTTTCTACTGGACCTTGCTGAACTTTTTGTTGACCCTCATCCAGGCAAGTGGAGCATATTCTATCACACTCCTGTCTTGGGCCTTATACATGGTGGAAAGACCTTGGGGTGTCAGGAGGAAACTCATTTTAGGAGATCCAGCCTCTGACCTACTCTTGTAGTCACAGTATTTTCATGGCAGATATAGTTAAGTCTCTGATCAGGATTCCACTATGAAGTGACCATGATAGTGAATATCAACAAGCTATTCAGTCACTGATGCCTCATCTTGTCCTGATAGTGTTCACCAGAGGCACAATGTCCATGAGATCATCTGATGACACAGACTGGAGACCGTACCTGGATTCTCCCAACCTGTAAGATTCAACTCAGCAAATAAACATCTACATTTCAATGATACCTTTTATCAGCTCAGGACATCCCAAAATACATCCCAACCAGTTTGGTTGTCATAGAGTTACAGAGTCCTAGAGTTGTACTGCATAGAAACAGGCCTTTTGGCCCACCACGTATATGCTGACCGTCATGCCTCTCTAGACTAATCCCAATTGCCTGCATTAATTCCATACCCCTCTGTGTCCTGCTCATTCAAGCATCTGTCCAGATGCCTTTTAAACGCTGTTACTGATCCTGCCTCCACCTCCTCCTCTGGCAGCTCATTCCAGATCCCAGCTGCTCGTTGTGTGAAAAAATTTACAGCTCAGATCCCCTTTAAATCTCCTCCTTCTTACCTTAAATCCAACCCCTTTAGCTTTAGACAACACCAGCATGGGAAACAGACTCTGGCTATCTGCCCTATCTATGTGTCTCATCATTTTATCTACCTTTATCATGTCACCTCTCTGCCACCTTCGCTCCAGGAAAAACAGACCCAGCCTGTCCAATCTCTATAACTCAAGCCCTCCAATCTAGGCAACATCCTTGTGAACCATTTCTGCTCCCTCTGTAGCCTAATCAATCTTTCCTGTAATTTAGTGACCAGAACTGCACACAATACTCCAAGTGTGACCTAACCAACGTTTTGTATAATGGTAACATGATGTCCCATCTCTTGTGTTCAGTGCCTTGGCCAATGAAGGCAAGAGTGACATACACCTTCTTCACTACCCTGCCTTCCTGCATTACCACTTACAGGGAACTATGTATGTGTATCCTGAGGTCACTCTATTCAATAACACCCCCCAGGTCCTGCCATTCACTGTGTATGTCCTGCCCTGGTTTAACCTCGCAAAATGCATCACTTTGCACTTGTCTGAGTTCAATTTCATCTGCTGTTCCTTTGCCCACTTTCCCAGTTGATCAACAACCTGAGACAGCTTTCTTCACTGTCCACTGTAGACCTACTAACCAAGCCACCTACATTCTCATCTAAATCATTAACGTATGTAACAAACAATAGCAGACCCAGCACCGATCCTTGGGGTACACCGCGGGTCATACGCCTCCAATCTGAAAATCCACCTCCACGACCACTCTCTGCCTCCTACTGCCAAGACAATTTGATATCCACTTGGCTAGCTCACCCTGGATCCCCTGTGTTCTGAACTTCTGTGTAGGGACACAAGAGACTGCAGTTGCTGGAATTTGCAGCAATAAACAATCTGCTTGAGGAACTCAGTGGGTCGAGCAGTGTCTGTGGGGGGAAAGGAATCTTGACAAAGGCCTTGCTGAAGTCCATGTAGTCAATGGCTACCACCTTGCCTTCATCAATCCTCTTAGTCACCAAATCAAGTTGTCTAAATATCCTCATGAAAATTGACCCATTGTTTCTTAGTAATTACACCATAAATGTTCAAATGCAAATCTGATTCTGTGGTTTCAAGAATAAATCTAAATTTCAGTTTGTTGTAAAGCTGTTTAAGTGAAAAAGAATTCACATTTCCTTCAGCTGTGATTGGGCTTGAGAATCATGTGCCACAATTGTTATTGGTACATATTAGTGTCAATGGAATGTTGTGAGCCTCGCTTGGTAATGGCATGACAATGTGGAGCATCTACAGAATGAGATAATGTCCGCTTTGTCAGTCTGGATCTATGAAGTTTGAAGATTAGGAAAAAACTCATTTCTTTTTTATCTTTTCAAAATTATGACACGTGCCTTGGATTAATTACTGCCTGAATTACTCATACAGGCATTATGGTGTAAGAATGCAAATACAGTACAACCAATAACAAATACAAACTGAAATATCAATTACACTTTTTGCTGCATTTTGGGGCAGTGCTGTGGGACAGGGAGTGTGCAGGGGGAACCATCTCAGGACCAAGATGTGCCATCAGACAGTGTTGAGCAGAAATGTCTAAACCCAGAGTTGTGACTCTTCAGAATTCTTTGTCCCAGCTGACTGGATGCTGAGTTGTTGAGTATAGAATAGTTGATGTTTGTGTATTATGATAATGGGAGAATTGGAGATCAAGTGAGGGAGTGGATGAGGCACTGAAGCAGCCGAATTCTTATTAAATTAGTATTCTTTGCAAAAGATCATGTGAAGAAATCCCATGAACGTGGTTTCATAATTAACGAACAGATTTACTTTGCATTGATTCTTTATTGAAGAAAGTGACAGAAGCAGCTTACTTTCGTTCATTTCCACTGTTTCAGAGCTCCACCACAACTCCTGGTGCTTGGGATAAGTTAATGCTCTGAACATCATTTGTGAAGCATCTTTAAATAGAATGTTTTGATACATGCTGCTGTGGAGAAAACACTCCAAAAGCAAGTCCACTCACTCTGGTAAATTACTGAATGAAATGTCTGACATTCCTGATCCACACTCCCTTTTTCCAGATGAATGTCTACTGAATTTCTATGCATTAAATTCATAATTAACAATGCTAATATAAATGTATGTCCTCTACCTTATAAGGGCAAAGTGATCCTTCTGTGAATTCATTAATTTGAAGACATGACTTAATCAGATGTGGGGCCAGGTTAGAGGAGTTGATGATACCTTTGGAGGTCAGGTCAACTGAAGCAAGATCAGTTCTTGAATCTGGTAATAGGGCACTGATATCAGGCATTGGGCCCAACAAAATAACGATGGCTGAAGACACTCTGGTTCTTGAGGTTAGTTTAGAAACTACTGTCCGGGGCATGCCCTCTTCTCGTTACTACCCTCGGGGAGGAGGTACAGGAGCCTGAAGACCCACACTCAGTGATTCAGGAACAGCTTCTTCCCCTCCATCATCAGATTTCTGAACGGTCCATGAACCCATAAATACTACCTGATTATTCCTTTTTTTTGCATTATTTACTTATTTTTATAACTTATAGTCATTTTATGTTTTTGCACAGTACTGCTGCCGCAAAGCAACACATTTCACATCATCTAAGTCAGTGATAGTAAATCTGATTCTGATAAGGACATGTTGGCTTTTTAAAATATTACCACACTAAACAAAGCATTTAAATTGGTTCTTTAATTCAAGATATTCTGAATGGCTGGTCCAATATTTTGAGACTATGACCTGTGCTTTCAGATATCTCTGCTGCGGAAACATCAACTCTACATTTACCCGCTCAAGCCCCATAAGAATTTTGTACATTTCTCATTCTTCTAAACTCTAAAGAGTGCAAGTCAGGGCCGATTAATTGCCCCTCATGCAGAAAACCCACCACCCTAGGATTCAATCTGTTTTAGTTGTCAGGAGATAAAACTGGAGCTGGGAGATCAAGATAGTCCACAGGTATGTACTGTATATCCCCCACTGTCTCATTGCCACTGAGCCACGCGGCCCACAGTAAACACAAAAGCTCTTTTGTGTCATTTTCCAGTAAAGAACCAATGAATAATGTGAAAGTATCTTCAGAAGCCAAGCATGATTGGTCAATGTTCTGCATTTTCTGCATCTACTCTTAGATAGCCACATGAATGATAGGGAAATGGAGGGATATGTGGGAGGGAAGGGTTAGATAGATATTGGAGCAATATAAAATGTCGGCACAACATCGTGGGCCGAAGGACCTGTACTGTGCTGTAATGTTCTTTGTTCTAAAGCTTCTGCAATTAATTTTAACCCAATCCATTGGTTTGGAAACAAACAGGATAAGACAACATTAACACCCGTTGCTCGACCCGTTCCCATCCACTCGTATGGATTTAGCTTTGGCCTCAAGTTAAATTTGAGAACGAAAGGGAAGAAATCATGAGCTGTATTTTTGATTATTCCATGTTCCGTACAACTTCTCTTTTCAAAAGTTAAACACAATTAACTTTCACCCTGGTTCACAAAATTGCATGGTTTAAACCTTACGGGGTGTCCTGCAATGCTTGGAATACAGAACGGATAATAGAGTTTGCCAGATAGCCTGATGTAAAAGAGGCTTGAAACTAATGACACGGATGCTTTCTTGGAACTTTGTGCAGAAATGCACGCACTTGTGCTTGAATAGATTTTCCTTGAAACAGACCTCCACCGGAGTTGAACGTGTGAGCGACCAGCTGGCAGATTGTCTTGTTTATCGACGTGGAGATTGCCGTGCGCTGGGTTGAGCATTCTCCCATGGAGTTAGAATGTCCTAGGATGGGTCAGCTAACTTGATCATGGGTTATAGCAACTATGTTGCTCAGTGTTGTCAGATACATCTGTTCTTGCAAGCTTGCTATGCAAGTCCAGAATTTATTGAATGTTGACACTGGAAATGTAAACCATCTCATAGTTTCCAGAGTGTGTTAATATTTGATCTTGTTTCAATTAATTTGATGTATTGTGGGATGTTAATTTCAGCACCATCTTTGGCCCAATTTCAGCTTTTCATCATTCAGTGTTCTTGCGTTACATCACCAGTGTTTGGGGGATTTAGCATGCGCATTTATGTAGTAAGCATGCACCTATACCACAACATTAACCTGTGGGTGGTAACCACAAAATGATGCAATATCCTCATGGACTCCATCTGCTGCATTTGAAGAAAATTGAAAACAAGTCCAGCTCAATAGCTTACAAACTTTCAAGATCACTGCTTCAAATTCATCCAGAAACTCTGTCCACAGAATGTATTATTCGGTCTTTACAAGTAGCAGAGTAGATTGTGATTTTCCTCCAGAATTTTGTTGTTATCTCCACAGTCTGAAAAGGCAGTAATGTTACTGAACAGAAATTGGTGGAAAGAGAAAGCACAGACCAAAAAGAGATCCAATTCATATTTAAATGTTATCTTAGAAGATGCACCTTGTTCTACCTTGAAAATCAAACATTAGGGTAGGGCTAGTTTTCATGTACCATGACTGCTAATTGACATCTAATTGGTCATTAGTTTATTATTGTCACATGTACTAAGATACAGAGAAAAGCTTTGTTTTGCATGCCATCCATACAGATCATTCCAAACATAAGTGCATCAAGATAGTCCAAAAGGAAAAGCAGTAACATCTTCAGACAAAGGCAGATTACCCTCCCACTACTAATGGGCTTTGAGGTCCTACTCGTTCTGTGGGGACTGAGAGCAGAGTTACCTCCTTGTAAAATAAATGTTTTGCTTTTAGTTTGCCTTTGATTTCTCCTTTGGCCACATTTCCAACAGGAATTCATTAATCATTTAATCATTGGTTTCAGCAGACTATGCTGAGATAGTCGCAAACATCTTTCGCTGAAATTACCAGCAGCAACTCCTGGATTTCTGCGCAAGTGCATACTCTAGCATCTGTTCCATTATTATTGAGTGTTGACAACCTCACTCACTTCTCAACCTAACCTCTAGGTCGATATTTCGACTGAAGCTATTAAGTATATAAAGGACATTATAAAATTGTATTTGGTTTTTACTTTAGAAATATTCTGTATACTGTGGAAACTGATTCCATTGCCCACTGTGACTTGGTTTTCAGTTTATGTGCTTGAATGTTTTACAATTGTAGGGTTACTGGGAAATTTTACCCAGGATGTGCCTCCATTAGGAAAGAGTGTTATAACCACAAAACTGTTGGTGTTCTCTTTGTTTAACTCCACTTGTAAAATTTATGAAGTATTGAAGAGTATGCACCATTTATATGCCAAGATTATGAAAAATGTCTGAGCCACTTTTGCAGCAGAACTTGCATCCTGTCCTATTAATCAGCAAGGGCCGTGTGAACTTGTCACGTAAAAAAATCCCACTTCATTTGGTTGCTTTAATACCGATGCCTCTCTTCCACTCAGGTACAAAAAGGCAGTACCAGTTTTCAAAAGAGTTACGTTCAATTTACCTCAGAAAAAATGTTGATGATGAAATGCATGAAGGAGATTAAGGAAAAGCAAGACAATTGAAAACCAATCCATACTAAACTTTCCATCATTGTATTCAGAGGATATAACTGACTACATTCACTTTGCTGTCTTTGTAAAGTATTCATATAATAGGACAGATTTGGGGATGATTTTGCAGGGGATGTTGCTCAGTCAAACTAATTCAGTGTTGGAGGTGTGAGAGACGTGATTGGGTGAAGATGGACCATGGATCTGGGTGAGGGTTCATGGAAAGCAAATAAAACTCGGCACATTTTTTGACATTAACAACCATAAATGTGATTTACAATCTGCATAAATTCTGCAAAATGTACATTTGTTGCGAAGCAATTTGTAGCCACTTTGTATTTTTGATTAATTTTTCAAAACAATATCACATGACACTGAACATGTCCCATTTGCAGATAAGAATTTCTGGGATCCATTTGTATGTAAATGTCCAGGAAAAAATTCGAAACAAGTTGAGTCTGGAATATATCAGTGTAAAACTCACTCAAATCCCTCTTTGCAATGTTTGCTCCTAAATTTAAAAATAGGATCAGAACCTCAGCATTTCCATGGCCGTTAATTAGATGCAGAGGTTCGAAGCTGCAGCAGGAAGCACATTGAAATTGAGCAATATTTTCTGCTGTGCAAAACATTCACGTCGTACCAAACATATGTAGCTGATATCAGAGAAGCAAAGGGCCTGCCCTGTGTTGAAGCTAGGCCTGGGGAGCTTCCTTTCTTTAAATAAAGGTCAATTTCTTGGAGAATAAAGCTAAACATCAATGAAACACTCTAAGTGAAGGTTCAACAGATTCCATTATCCAGTGGTCATGTTTTCTGACCTATTTACCAATTCCAACTTCTGCCTACTGTGCTATGGACACAAGATACATCGGTCTGTTTCTCTCCCCATATATTCAGTATCCTGTCTTGTTCCTCTGACTGTGAAACAGGAACATCCCAACCGTTGGATGCTTGTAATCCTTGCCTCTCCTGTAAAGGCACAGCTGTTTTGACACAAGAACTGTTCTTAGCTGTTGAACAGCTTTGCACAAAGGGTGAACAATACCTGGAAATGGTGTCAACTCACAACCACGTTTCAAGTGGCCAGTAGGAGCTCTGCCCACATATCTGTCACCTGCCCTTCGGGTAAAGATACATGGAAACTCCCTTTACCCCCATCCAAAGGAGTTTCCAATCCATGTGTGGCTTTGCTAAGAGACTCTGTATGAAGGCTCCTCTCCAAGATTGTCCTGAGCAGAAAGGAAATCAGCCTGAGAGATCAGCTGCCAACGGAGATGGCAAGTATCTGACCCAGATGTGGATCTTGGCAGAGCACGACGGTTTGTCATGTCCCACATTATCCAAACCATTCCCTGATTTTCCTGCCACTCCTACCAGATTCCTCATTCCTTCCCATTGATGTCCACCAGCAGCACAAACGGCACCTCTTCATGTAAATAAGAGCCAGCCAGCAAAACTGGTAAATTTGTTTATTATTATCACATGCACTGAGGTACAGTGAAAAACTTTGATTTGCATGCCTTCCAAACAGATCAA
>JARFYF010000060.1:27061086-27073260 GCA_030265395.1 Rhina ancylostomus | reverse complement strand
GCCTGGATGGTGGGGATTCTTTCATCCAAGCAAGTGCAGAGTGTTCCATTGTGCTCTTGGCTGGTGTCTTGCTGGTAATGAAAATCTAGGTATCACAAAATGCTCCAGAATTTCCTGATACGACTATCTATTCCAGGATTTTCTTACAGAAGGGATGAGTTTGGGTGGAGGTGGATATAAACTGGTGTAAATGGGCATTTATATGTTGGTTCCAAGGGGTTCTTAGTGAAGCTACATGGCAGCTTGAAGGATTTATTGATCTGAATGATTCCCATTCACCAGCACACTTGTGTCTGCCTTGCTCCTGCCACATTTCATCTTCACTGCAGTACAGGGGCTGGTGATGAGGAATTAGTAAGCTTGGCTTCTAAGCAATTTGCACACTGCAATTCCTCCAAAGTTGTTGATCAATGAACTTCATTCACATCGGTGTCTTGGTTCCTTCACTTATGAATGTTGGTCCTTTTCAATTGTCATAAAAAAGAGGAAAGTATCCATTTTCCTCTGCAGATTGACCGGTGTACAGTGAATAAGACCTCTGAGATCTCACAGATTAAAACCCAACATGCAACTGTGCAATTTAAATTCAAGCTCAGTAAATAATAACAAATTAAGAAGTAATCTTTTTTCAGTAATGGTGACCTGGAAGCAAGCAGATCGACATAAAATCTGCTCATTCACTAATGTACTCCAGGGAAAGAAATGTATTGAGCCTGCCTGCTCTAGCTCATACATGACCAGAGGCAATTTGAGATTTGCAATTAATGCTGACCTTGCAGAAATATCCCATGTTCTGATGAAAGATCATTGACCTGAAATATTAACTTTGTTTCTTTCTCCACAGGTATTGCTTGACCTGCTGAGTATTCCCAGCTTTTTCCATTTAAATTTCAGATTTCCAGCATCTGTAGTTTTTGTTTGCTTTTTCGAGTCATGTTTGAGAATGTGAGCACATTAGCACTGAATCATTTTGAACATTTCAGGTCAAAACTTTATTTTTTTTACTGATAACACTTCTCCCTTGGTTCAAAAGATGTCAGTAAATGTACATGCTTATCTGATGCTGAAGTAGCTTTGTTTTGGCATCTTCCCAACTTTCTTAGAATGTAAAAGAGGTTCAGCATGTCATGAACACTCTAACCTCTCCAGATGTACTGATGTAAGTATCCTGACTGGTTACATCATGGTCTGGTACGGCAATTTGAATGTGCAGGATTGTAAGAGAGTAATGGACTCTGCCCAATACATCACGGGCACATCCCTCCCCACCATCCACAGGAGGTGCTGCCTCAAGAAGGCAACATCCATCATCAAAGATCCCCACCATCCGGGCCATGCCATCTTCTCGCAGCTCCCATCATGCAAGAGGTACAGAAGCCTGAAGTCCCACACCACCAGGTTCTGGAACAGCGACTTCCCTTCAACTATTTGGTTCTTGAACCAGCCAGCACAACCCTAATCACTACCGGTATAGCAACACTATGACCAGTTTGCACTACAATGGACTTTGTTCTAATTATGTTCTTTCTTGCAAAATTTGTGTATATTTTATGCTTAATTTATGTTTTTCTTGTGAATGCTGCTTATGAATGTTCCTGTGATGCTGCTGCAAGTAAGTTTTTCATCGCACCTGTGCATACTTGTACTTGTGCATATGACAATAAACTTGACTTTGACTTTGAGTTTGACTCCCACATTTGAGTTCAGCCTTGATTGTCAGTGAGATGGAGTGAAAAAGTAGGCAAGCTTTGCTGCCAGTTTACGGTCAGTGGTTGGACCAGACCTGTGTAATGTTTGCCAATGTGGTCTCCTTAATTACGCAGGAATTATATTTGCATTGAAGGCAGTTCAGAGAAGGTTCACTGACTTAGTTTCTATGAAGGTGGACTGATTTTTGAACTACACAGGAGTCTACAGCCATCAAAGTCAGGCAGGAGAGGGGTGCAGAGACCAAGATCAGATCAACATGATCTTATTGAATAATGGAACAGGCACAAGACGATGCATTGCTTACTCCTGTCCCGAGATGTTAAGTTTTCATGTCATGCACAGCACTTGTATTTAAGGACACCCATTTGTACTTTACTTATTTAAATGCCTGTCCTCTGGCTGTCAGACATCCCCTGCAAGACAGAGGGCAGCATCGCCTGGCTTCAATCTTGTAATCAGCAGTGTCAGTATAATGAGCTGAGATTGGGAGCTTGATTTGAGTCTGGTTCCTCCTCTGCCCTGTGGAATTCCTCCTCATTGCAAGGGGGCTCCATCTTGTGGCTCATCTTTGGACCGAATGATCAAACCCAACACAGATGAGGCAGGTGGTTTTCACAGGCTAAACTCACCTTTAATTCGTGGATATTAACCTCCTGAGAGGACATTAAACTCTCAGCACACATTAGTATTATCATTCCATTGTGAAATATCTTGAAAATATTTTAACCACTTCAGTTCAGCTTCCTCCAAACTTGGTCCCTAGGTCTTGTTTTCTTTGTCCCAGGGAGGTGGGTTGGTCAGAGTCACTGGCATGGAATAATACAGGACAGAAAATCCAGACTTCTTGTGACAGATTTTAGAAGGAGCTCACTGATTAACCTCACTTCTGTGTGGTTTCTCCACATCCTTGACAATGTATTCTAGTTTAAAACTATGTCCACTTCCATTTTGAAAATGCACTCTTAATCCGCTTCCACCTTTATAAATCACAGAAACTCCCTGAGTGAAATAAATCTTTCTCATCTGTCCTGGATTTCTACAAATTACTTTGTCCTCTCAGTACAATTAAAAATGACAATCATTCAACTAATGGCAGTTCCATTAGTTAGTCACCTCCCTGCTAATAAAGCCCTTAGCCAATTGTCTTAGATTCTCCATATATTCCAGTTTCACTTCCTTGTAGTTTATTTTCTACATTCTGTTCCATTAATGACCAAAATAGAGGGACGGAAAATTGAAATTCCTCCCATTTTTAAAATTTGGACATTGTTGTTGTTTTCTCTCTGTAATTGTCTAATAAGGTTAATTGGCTGCTGTAAATGACCCCCTAGTGTAGGTGAGTGGCAAAAGAAACAAAGGGCAGTGGATGGGCAGGTGTGAGAGAGAACAAGTCAGAGGTGTAGGGGGATAGGAGAAGGGTATTGGGATGGATGGGATTATTCTGCTGGGAGTCACCATGGGTCCAATGGGCCACATGACCATTTCTGTGTATTACTAAATAATTAATCAAGAATACCCTAGGTCTAAAATTCATGCACTAAAATCCTCAATAAAGACTACCTTTCCACCAATTTGCCATCCAGGTTCAAATTAGTTTATTGTCATATATACCAGGATGCACTGAAATTCCTTGCTAGTGTGAAGCTCACAGAGTAGATAGTGTACATGGTAATAAATACAACAATAAGACAGCAACGAGCACAAAACAATGGAATGGTACAAAGAATGTAGTGCAACAGGAGTATTGTAAAAAGCAATGCTAAAGTGACAATAATAGAAGAGGTGGAATTAAGGGTTCGAGATCGTGGCAGCATCACTGGGAAGGGGGTGTGAAAGAGTTGATTGGTTCAGGAGTCTGACAGCAGTGGGGAAGAAGCTGTTCTTGAGTTTGGATGTCCAGGCTTTCAAGCTCCTGTATCTTCTCTTGAAAAGTAGAAGAGAGAAAGGGGAATGGCCGGGGTCAGGCATTCTTGATGATACTTCTAGTCTTCCTGATGCAGCGCACTGTTTTTCCGATCCCGTCTGCTCCCCATTGACCACCACCGGGCAACTCAACTGTGACCTGTTCCTTGACCACAATTGGAAGCCACACCTTACAATGGGAATCCCATCACCAGTCCACCTCTGCCATACAGATCTCTCTGTCCCTGGATGTGGACAAATCCCATGATCCAAATCCCTCCTTTGTGATCAGGACTCTCTCTCTCTCTCTGTCTTTTACTGAAACACAGCAGTGACCTCGAAACAGAAGGAAGACATTCAGGATCTCTAGCCTGCTATAGAGTTATATAAAATGAAATTCAGTCCTATGGCCCACTGTGTCCATAGTGACATCAAGCACCATTCCCATTTGTTCTCTCATATCCCCATTCATTTCCCCTGCCACCTTATTCTTCTGCTGCTCACCTGCACTGGAGGGCTACAGACAGCAGCCAATTAACCTACCGACCTTCAGCTCTTTGGGATGTGGGAAGAAACTGGAGTGCCTAGGGGAAACCCACACGGCCACAGGGAGAATGTGCAAACTCCACACGGACAGCACCAGAGGTCAGGGTCACGTACAGGTCCCTTGAGCTTGGAGATAGCAGCACTACCTGCTTCACCACTGTGCTGCCCTTTTCTCCAGGGTTAGCAGAAGGCCAATCTGCCAATTACACAGAGGCCAGTTAGCCGCCCCAGCTCGTTCTGCCAGACCAAACCCATGATCATTACTTTGTTACGATCATTATTAATTTGAGTCCCTGCAGATATTCAAAACCATTTTGACGCTGAAGGTAAAGCGAATGTTAATGTTTAAAACAAAACCAGCACAGGAAGTAAGGAAGGAGTCTGAGAGCAAAGCCCAATCAGGTGGCAGATATTTGTGTCGATAAACACCAAACATCATGATCTCTCGGATAGGAGTTAAGTTACTCCAAGCTGAGAGTTAAGCACTGGCTGAAGAGAAAGCTTGTTATAATGAAACATTTTGCTCTGGGCCCTCCAGAGAATAGGAAAAACAAGAAGGTATGCATCTCAAATGTGGAATGTTCTGCATCTGCTGGAAGCCTATAAATACTTTCACAGATGATAAGTTATCTCAATGTGAGGCACCAGTTACTGAGGTGGGCCCTGGGTTCCAGCAGTGGATTATTAGGTTAAAGTCTTACGTTCCAGGAATAACTGCATTTGCAGCCTCATTACTGATGAACCTTGGGGCTGATGTGTATCTGGAACTTCAGAATGTTTGAGGCTGCCTTACATTAATGTACAGAACATGCAAAAACGCTCTGTTCTCTGAAACAATGTGCTTTTAGATATGGGAAATGTCCAGACTTATCAAACAGACAAACCACAGTGCAGTGTGGAAGAATTAAAGAGCAGGGTTTCACAACCCACAAGGGGTTGGCTAACATGGCCCTATGACACAAAATGGTGTCAGTAACATTATATTTTCCATAATTCTGATGCCTAAACTTGGGGCTTTTACTCAATTAGACCCTCCACGACCGAGCTGGAGAGTAACATGCCGAATGAGAAAGGTTTTTTCCACGGGTATGCATCTGTTAAAGTCAATTCTTACAGTCATTTGTTTCAAGCAATGAAACCCCAGTGTTAGGTACTAACAAATTGGCCGTGAGGGATGTGAGTCGGGGAGCTTCTATTCACATACAGAACCTACATCATACTCAGGAGGAGCCACTGAGAGTCACAACATCCGCAGGACAAACCCAGAACATGTATGAAAAGCTATTAACATGTGCTGTGCCTCACAGACGGTGCCAAATCTGCGACTTTTAATAGTCTATGTAGAGTTGAACTTCATTCTTCTTTAGAGCATGTTCAGAGGCCTTTGATTGCTTACATTGCTGAAATTTAAGCATGGAACATATTATGTTCTCTATGTGTGTGCGCGCTGGGATCCTATTGGACAAGAGAGTCAGTTGAGATACCTGCTTGGTAATAGTTTCATAGACATTGAACTTTGCACTAAGAACTTAAGAGACTCAACATATAGTTTTAAGGCTATCGTCTTGTAAATAAAGCTCTATCTTTTTGGTTTTATTTTTGCTCAGTGTCAATACATTCATGGAGACATTACAATTCTGGTAAACTGGAGTTAGTTTGAAACACTGTTATATGTATCTGAACTCACACCATCTCATTCAGTCCTTACCAAGTGCCCACTGATGATATTTGGTTATCGTACAGCTCATCCCTTAGTTTTAAAATGATTGTTCACATTTGTGCATTGCCTCCAAGGTTTAACCCCTCTCTGCCTTTGCAACTGCCTCCAAACTTAAAACCCTCTGAGATCTCTGTCTGTGCTTTTCCAATTCTATCATCTTAAAAGTCTCCAATGTCAATCACTCCACAAAGCATATTTGAGTATTTTACCATGGAAAGACACTTTGAGTGCAAATAGTTGTATTTATATAGTCTTTTAATGTCAGAAACTTTTCTCTCCCTCAATACATTTTTATATTTTACTTCAAGATTGACATGGTGGATGTTCATTCAAAATTGCTACTTGTGTAGAGAAAAAGAGTTCCTTTGTCTCGGTGTCCAGAGCTGGCAATGTGCTATTCTGATATTTTCAATGCCTGTCAGCTGGGTGAATCATCCAAGATCTCAGAGAAAGCTGGCTGGTGTTCTGTCTGCTCTTGGAAAGCAATTAGGATGGGTCTGTTTCTAGCCCAGGCCATTATTTTGTTGAATGTTAATGTATGCAAGTTTGAGTTAAGTAAAAGTTAACAATGATGGTTTACTTAGTAAGAGTTCTGAAGACTAATGCAGTTTATACCCAGTACATGAAAGGGGTCTGATCATACAGACCCAGAACTGCTCACTTTGAATTTAATATTCAAGCCCAGATCAATTTCCTAATTCATTTTTTGGAACCGTTGCCCTGGAACCATCCACACAAAGACATCACATTTGGTAAGCTGACAAATGACTATTTCCTCCAGAACTCCTGCTGCTTATTGGACTGCACATGAAACATGATCCAGAACAATATTTTTCTGCTTGAAAAGTGATCCAATCTTTATATTCTCCAGCATCTGTACCATTAATATCTAGTTGTATCTTCCTTCTTGTGTGCAGCTACATATGAAGCATCTACTATTTATAACCTTAACTAAGAATTTATCAATGTGATATTTGGTATTATGTAGATTACTTTGGGGCAGTACAGTTGTTATCCATGTGATTATGGTAATTAATAGGCAGTATGGTCATCAAGTGTATTGATCATTCTAGAATATTCTGTGATTGTTCACTTGCTAATAGCTACGATCTAACTACAAGAGTCCTGTGCAATGTTTGGAATAGTCTTTACTTCCTTATGAAACCTTCAGCTTTGTCTCTTGATAGATTTCAGTGAAGCCTGTTAGCAGGGCAGCTGAAATGTTACCTGAATAACAACTTACATTCATCAGAAAAGCTTGCTTCTTTTTTTGGAATAAGTGGGCTTTGTTTTCTGTCTTGAATTTGTTGTTGGGGACCTGAAGCAGGAAATTACACAACGCCCACTGATACAGGCTCTCTAATAGAGAAAGGATATCCTCAACCCATCACCATGTGTGAACAATTGAGGAACCAGTGGTGCAACCAGCCTGTAAATGCCTTTATCCCTCTTTACTTCACACGTTTTGATCTTCCACACAATGCACCGTCTCTGATGACAAAATGCACTGCAGAAACTCTGTCTGGCCACCCCAACAAGGCAATGGCAGGATCCCCTACAAGTCACATACTGGCTTAACCCGCTAATATTTTGCCGGTCCTTCATTATCGCTGAGTCTAAATCCTGTATCCCCCTTCCCAGTAGTGCTGTGGGAACACATTTGCCTGGAGAATTGTGGTGCTTCAGGCCAGGGGGTCACCACCAGCCCCTCAGGCCGAGTTGGGGATGGCAGGAACTGTGGGCCCAGTCACCAATGGCACACATCCGCTTATGAATGTAACAAAACGAGCTTCATTGTGTCTGACGGGCTTTGCTGAGAATGTGGCTTGGCTCTGCCACAGATTCCTGCTCTGTCTAGTTGCTGTTCACCAATCAGTCTCATCTGACTATATCTGACTCCCTCTGTCTGCCGTAACAGCTGGGATCTCACGGTGGCCAGCTATTTTAATTCTACTTCCCATTTCCACACTGACTTGTCTGTCCACAGCCTCCTCTACTGGCAAACTGATGCTAAACGCAGATTACAGGACCAACACCTCATATTCCGCCTTGGTAGTTTCCAACCTGATGGCCTCAACATCGATTTCTCTAACTTCTGGTAACCCCTCCCCTCTTTTTCTTTCTCCTTTTTTCCCCTTTTCTCCCCTTCCCCCCCTTTGTTTTCCCATGTATCCCACTAAGTCCTGGGGACCACTGACCACTCCAACTGGAGAAAAAGCATTCATGACAGTATTGAGAACCTTGAGGCTCCTTGTAGGGAGGTCCATATTGTTAGATTCTGTTCATCCCCACATTTTCCTCATCATTCGCCTGAACCCACAAACCCAGAATGGAAGCAAGTCATCCTCAATCCCGAGGGAAAGAAGAATTGTAAATGTAAGTTGTTTCTGGATTGGAACTCCACCTTTATTGAAGGGAAAAGAACAAGCTGTACAGGTGCCTGAAGGCAGAGGTCCAGCAGAAACCTGGTGACCAAGGAGAGGCAGTGGGCGGAGAGAGGGCAGGAGACTCAATTGCCTGTGATGTGCGCAACTGCTGTAGTACCATTCACAGCCTCGCCTGCGAGAGTGTGGAGGACAGGAAACTAGTCCAACACACGCTTAGAGACACACTGAAGCCTACCTTTGACAGATGGATGTTTTACTCCATCCCGCCCCTTCCCCACTTCAACAGGAACCAGCCCAGCAGGATCTGAACTGGCCGTTTCAGAGCAGGGAAATGCCAAGTCCACAGGAGCAGGCAAAATCCTTCCTGGAGTGCAAGATAACGGCAGAGAAGGTCGTCCAGGGCCAACTATTGACTTCACCTCCCTCGTCTAGGAAAGGAAGGGACACAGGAGACATCTCACACTCACACACACACACACACACACACACACACACACACACACACACACACTCGCACGCAATGCACACACTCACACGCACGCAATGCACACACACATACAGGCATGTACACATGCAAACACACACATGCATACACACACACTCACACATGCAAACACACACATGCATACACACACACTCACACATGCACACATACACATGCACACACACGTGCACACATACTCTCACACTTATACAAACTCACACACACTCATCCACATATGCACAACCATGCACATATTCACATACACACTCTCACACACTCTTGCATACAAATGCACAGCCATGCACACATTCACATACACACACTCACACACACACATACAAGCACACACACACACTTACATGCACTCATGCACACAGTCACATGCACACACACACACTCCCACACAAACACCCACCCACACACACACCCACGCACATGTGCACACACACTCACATGCACAGATGCATGTACTCTCTCACTCAAACACACTCTCCCACTCACACATATGCTCTCACATACACACACACACCATCCTTGTAACCATGTCCCATTGTTCAGGACTCTCCCACTGATGGAAACATTTCCACACCTACCCTGTCATACCCTGTATTATCTTAATAAGTTCACTCAATGTAAGCTTTGAGTTAGCCCATTGTGGACTGATTGGCAGACTAGTGCAGCACTAGCAGATAGATGCCTGCCCTGGCTTCAGTGAGCAGTGATTGACATTGTCAGCCTCAAGGACATGGTGGAATGCCCTGGGCCAATTGGCCACTACTCTCAGGCAAGTTACCAGAACAGACAGCACACTCTGACTTTAGTCTCTTGCCTAAAAGCATCCATGTCACTCATTAGTTTAAAACAGGCACGTAAGATCGTCCAAGGTGACTTCTTTTCATTGCATTAGAGATCTGTGGAATTGAATGAGAAAGGAGGAGCATTCTGAGCAGCAGACCGAGTTCACTTGAAGAGGAAAAATTTTAATTTACTGCATTTATTTTTACTGCATTAGAAGTAGTATGTTTAGGATCTAAAAACTTAGATTGATTGAATTATTGAAATATATAACACCCTGAGGGGCAGGATAGGGTAGGTATTGAGGCTTCCACTAGTGGAAGAGTCTCAAATGAGGGGAAATAGCTACAAAACTAGGGGGGGGGTGGCTATTTAAAACAGAAGTATGTTGGAACTTCTGGCAGAGGGTGGTGAATCTCTGGAATTCTTTACCCTGGAGGATTGTGGAGGCTGGATCACCGGATCACTGGGGGTATTTAAAGAGGTAGATAGATGTTTGAAAACTGAGGGATCCCTGTCCCCCCAGGGAGACAAGACCTGAGGGTTACAGAAAGGGGCAAATAATTGTTCAACCTCTAATGTGAAAATTGGCAAATTGTCAGCTGTGGGTCAACCTCTTGCCTCTGAGCCATGGAATGACAGGTCCAGGGCCTTTAATGTACCGAGGTTGACCCCTCACCCTCATATTCACCTACTGGAGTGTGGGCAGGGAGGGGGTGTGAGTTGGGCAATTAGTGACCAGCAACTGACTGAATGGAGCAATTCTGCAAAGTGGCCAGAACTTGGCTTTGGTTTCCCTGATGCAGAAGAGACCACTGCACGAGCAGTGGGTACATCAAACAGAAGGAACTCACTTTGTTCCTATCTTGGAGCCGCAGCTCCTCATAGCAGGTACACTGATCATTCCTTTCCAGCAGAAGCAGAATAACTGGTAATGGACAAAGATACCATCCATTTCTCTCCATAGATGCTGTCTGATCTGCTGAGTTCCTCTAGCTCTTGTTTCCTTTGCTTTAAAACAAGTGTGTCTAACTAGCATATCACCTTTTTCTATCCTTATCCCAAAATTACTAACAGAAAGACAATACATATTTATTCAGTGTTGAGAAATGTTAGAAGAGTTACCCTGCTACCTGAGTACTTTGCATTACTCCAAGTAATGTCTCGGGCAAAGAAATCATTGACTGCATGAAACAGAAAGTTGTTGTAATGGTAGGTTTAATTAGAGCCATAGAATTGTAAAACCATACAGCATGGAAGTTGCCCACCTGGCCAAGCTGACCAAAATTCCCATCTAAACTAGTTCCATTTGCCCAGTAATTAATGGGGGTCGTGATAGTGTTGAAGCCAGAGAAGAAAAGAAATCTCTTAAGAATGTTTAGGTTTTTTTTGCTTATTGTGATAGTTGCTTAATGAGGCAGAATCATTGCTGAATCCAGTTCAGTGGAACCACCTGGGAACCAAATGGAGACATTCATTGTTGGGGAGCATCTTGAGAATAGTGATCAATATATCATTAGTTCTGAATTAGTTATAGAGAAGGATAAAGGAAAAAAATCTAGAATAAAAATAGTTAACTGGAGCAGTATTAATTTCAGTAAACTGGTTAGGATAAATTGGAATCAAAGACTAGTTTGGGGGAGGGGGAATGGACCATGGTAATAGAAAACCTTAAATGAGGTGGCCTGAACACACCCGTGATATCTGCAACAAAGTGCAAGGGAGGGAAACTATGTCGGGGCTTATTTGGCAAAGGATAGGGTGCAGCAGACAAAGTGGGTGTATGACAGGTGTCAAAAAAATACAAGGAAGAATCAGGCTAAATATAACATTTTTAAGTAGCGATGTAAAAAAGGAAATAATAGAGGGAATTAGGCAGCTCAAGAGTAGATTGACAACTAACATAAAGTAGAATTCAAAGTTCTTCCATTGACGTGTTAACAATAATAGAGTTGTCAAAGGAATGGTCGTGTCAATTAATGACCAGGATTGAAATCTGTTGGCAGACTCACAGCTGATTCACTTTGCAATGGTGTATATAGTAAATGATGATTTTTAGAATATTTATTTGAAGAAAAATTCTGGGAATTATAGCCCATTAGCCCAACACCTGTTACTGAGAAGTTACTGCTCTATAATGAAGGATACATTGACTGAGCATTGTGAATTTTTTTACAGTTGGTCAGAGAAAGCCACATTTAGATTTCACACCTTGGGTCATGGCCAATGAAACAGATTGAAGTTTGTGAAGTGGTGACCAAAGTAGTGAACAGAGGAATATCTACAGGGCCCTTTGGGAAGGCAGGTGGGTGAGTCACACAAGACTTCAAGCAAAGATGGAGCTAATGCATCTGAATGCAAGTTATTGACCCAGCAGGGAAATGAGAGCTGGGATATTGCCAGGACTCACACGTAGACAATAGGAGTAGAAGTGGGCCATTTGACACTTGCTCCACTGTTCAATGCAATCATGACCGATCTTCCACAGTTCCCACTCTCTCCCCAAGCCCCGTGGTGCATCTAGTGTTGGGAAATTTATTTACCTCCTTCTTATGTCACAATGTTGATCTGAGCAAACTCACAGAGAACCCAAATGCAGCACACTGATACAAGACTGGAGTCAGGATACT
>JARFYF010000060.1:26910180-26920821 GCA_030265395.1 Rhina ancylostomus | reverse complement strand
ATTTTCTGTTGATGTAAACACACCACACACACACACACACACACACACACACACACACACACACACACACTATCTAAAAGGGAACTCACTAATAGTCCTAGTCCGTAACATTCTGATTCTGTTGCCACTTAGCAGCTACTCATCTCATTATCCATCGAAATCTGAAGATAAACTCATCCTAAGGCTGATTATTGCCAGTGCTATGTTATACAGGGAAACATATGATTGGCATACTAGATCAATGTCCAGGCCTATTGTCAATCAAGGAGTTGGAAGGCCAAACACAGGCTGGGAATTGTAGCTTGGATTTCAAGCAGCGAATGCAGATTTCCTCCTGGCATTGACATCCTATGGCAAGCACACAAGTCTTGTTGCACAGAGAAGGTGGATTTTCTGGCACAATGTCTTTTTATTTTATTATATGTTGCAAGCCCTGTCTTCAGTATTTTTCCTCAACCAAGTAACCTGAGCACCTCGATTGCTTTGTATTCAACCTTTAACTGTTGTTCACTGCTCATTTTTGATTGTTAGTGCTTTGAACTTCATAATCATAAAAGATGGTGTTTTATCATTCAAGTGTAAGATGTTGATGTGTTAAATATAAAATTAAAGACAATTAGCCATGAGCTAGTTAGAAAGCAGCACAGTGAATGTGGAACAACATCAAATATTTCACTGATTGCACGGGAGAAGGTGCATAGGACATTCACCAGGAGGTTGCCTGGGGTGGAATATTTTGGCCAGAGATTAGATAAGCTGGGTCCTCTAGACCAATGCAGGATGAGAGGTGACATGATAGAGGTGTATAAGATTATGAGGAGCATAAACAGACTGGACAGCCAGCACCTATCCCCAGGGCAGCAAGGCCAATACCAGAGGACATACATTAAAGGTCAGAGGAGGAAAGTTTAGGGGAGATGTCAGAGGTAGGTTTTTTACACAGAGAGTGGTGGGTGCCTGGAACATACTGCTGGGGCTGCTGGTAGTAGAGCATGATACAATAGGGATGTTTAAAAGACTCTGAGATAGTCACATGGATGTAAGGAAAATGGATGTATGGGCTGTGTAGGAGGGAAGGGTTGGATTGATCATGGAGTAGGTTCATATGGGTTGACACAATATCATGGGCCTGTACTGTACTGTGCTGTACTGTTCTGTGTTCTACAGTCAGGTAAAATTTGAAGTAAACAAAATAGAAATGCATGAAATACCCTGCAGGTCAGACAGCATTTGTGGAGAGGGAATTCATGGTGTAAAATAGCCAGTATCAGATCGTAGAATCACAGGATGGTTACATGCAGAAGGAGCCCTTTCAGCCTGCTAAGTCTGAATCCACCTGTTGTAAAATCAGTCCAGCTTGCCTGAACCCCTCAACCCTCTCCCCACAGGTCTCCAAATTCAGATACTTATCCAGCTCCCTTTTCAACATTACAGTTGAAACTGTGTCCACTACAATCCCTCATAGGGCATTCCCAACCACTTGCTGCATAGAAAAAGTTTTACCAAGCCCCCCCCCCACTTATGTTCTTTTATTAATCACCTTCATTACATTTCCCCTGGATTCAGACCCTTCATCAGTGAAAACAGCTTATTTCCATCTACTCTGTCTAAAACATTTATGATTTTAACCATCTCCAAATATTTCAAGGAGAAAGGCCTAACATCTTCAGTCTAACCACATACAGTTCCTCAGCCCAGAACCATTTTAGTAATCTCTTACGAACCTTCCCAAAAGCTCTTGCATCTTTCCTGAGGTGAGGCTTCCAGAGCTGCACACTCCAGTTATAACTGAACCAGTGTTTTATTATGGCTATTCATGAATTAGAGTCATAGAGTCACACAGCACGGAAGCAGGCCCTTCAGCCCAACTTGCCCATGCCAACCATGGTGCCCAGCGAGCTCGTCCCATCTGCCCATGTTTGTCCCACAACCCTCTAAACCTCTCCTATCCACGTACTTATCTAGATGGCTTTTAAATGTTGCTCATGTGCCTGATTCAACCACTATTTCCAGCAGCTTATTCCAAATACACACCACTCTTTGCGTGAAGAAGCTGCCCCTGATGTCCCTTTTGAATCTATTGTCTCTGATCTTAAACCTGTACCCTCTTGTTTTTAGCACCCCCTCCCTGGGAAAAAGACAATGTGCTTTTGCCCTGTCTGTGCCCCTCATGATCTTATACACCTCTATCAGGTCACCCCTCAACCTCCTACTTTCCACGGAATAAAGTCCTAGTCTACACAACTTCTCCTTGTAACTCAGGCCCTCAAGTCCAGGCAACATCCTCATAAATCTTTTCTGTATTCTTTCTAGTTTAATACCACCTTTCCTAATAACAGGGCGACCAAAACTGTACACAATACTCCAAGTGCGGCCTCATCAATGTCTTATATAACTGTATTATAACTTCCCAGTTCCTATACTCAATGCACTTTCATGTTCTTATCCTCAATGTCTTTATTTATGAAACGCAAGGCCTTGTATACATTTATAACCACTTTCGTAACCTACGTTGCTACTTTCAATAAACAATTCCAAACTTATATTCCCAGATCTCTCTGTTCTTGTACCCCTTATAGAATTGTGTCCTCCAGTTATATTGCCTCTTTTCTTTATACCCACCACAATGTAATATGTTGCTGGATAATCTTAAATTTCATCTCCCAGCTCTCTGTCCATTCTATCAGACTGTCTTTGTCTCCTTGATGCCTATTACCCTCCATCTCACAGTTCACTACACCACCAAGATCTCTGTCATCTGCAAACTTAGAATTTGTGCTCTGTCACCTAAGTCCAAGTCATATTAATATATGTTAAGAGAAGTAGTTGGTCCTAGTACAGACCCCTGGGGATCTGCACTGTGCACTTCTCTCCACTACGAAACACAACCTTTCTTATACTCTCACTCTCTGTTTCCTAGCCAATGTTCTATTCAGCTTGCTTTAACCTATTACACTCCATGGGCTTCAATCTTGATGCAAGCCCATAGTGTGGAACTTTATCAAACACCTCTTGAAAGTTCATATTTACCCCATCGATTATCTTTTCTTCAATGACACTCTCTCTCTTACTTCATCAGTAAACTCTAACAAGTTAGTTGGACATCATTTACCTTTGACAAATCCATACTGTCTTTTTTTCCCTAATCCCTGTGTTAAAGTGGCTGTTAATTCTATCCCTGTTTATTATTTCCAGAACTTTCCCTACCACTGAGGTTAACCTATCTGGTCTGTTACTAGGTTTTTGCACATACCCTTTTTTGGACAATATTCCTGAATACATAGGTGTTTGGGAAAAACAGCCACCTAGTACTTCAATCCAAAGAATTTAATTCTGTTAAGCACAAAGGAACAGAATTTCATACATTAACATATAACAAGTGATATACTGAGTAGTCCAGCCATTTTATTTCAGATTTTCAGTATCTGCAGCATTTTATTAAAAGGAAGGACCCATGCCACTGTGGCAATGATGTTCTCAAACAAAACATGAACACAATACAGGTAACACAAGTTCTGAGCATCAGTTCTGTAAAACAGTAGTTGAGTATTCCGTACAGTTAATTATAAATGACTAATTCAAGAGAATGTGGCAACGTGGGATAAGTATATATAGCAAGTAAGAAGTAAAGCATGACCTGCATTTCTGTAGCATCTTTCACAACTCCAAGGTGCCCCAAAATGCTTTGTATCTAATGAAATTCTTTTGATGAATACTGTTGTAATATAGGAAGCCCAGTGATCAATGTGAGAAGAACAAACACTGATAATCAGCAATGTACTGAAAAGTACGGACAAATTTTGGGACTTGTCCCAATATAATGGAGACAAGAAAATCAATTGAAAGAAGAGTTAATATGAATATTAGTGTAAAAGAAAATTAAGTTATAAGATCTCTAAGTTATACTATTTTAAATTATAACTGTTATAAATTATACACGTGCTATTAATAGTAGGACACTAGGCAGTACGTGGACTCATTGGGCCAGAAGGGCCTGTTACCATGCTGTAAATAAAATTTAAAACTTTAAAATTTATAATGGAACAGGGAGACCTCGGAGTCAAGTGCATAGCTCATTGAAAGCAGCATCACAGGTAGACAGGGTGGTGAAAAAGGCGTTTAGCACGCTGGCCTTCATCTGTCAGGGCATATGACTAATCCTCCATTCCCTGAATGTTCATGTGCCTATCGAAAAGCCTCTTAAATGTCACCATCACATCTGCTTCCACCACTACCCCTAGCACTGTGTTCCAGATGCCTACCACTCTCTGTGTTTTTAAAAAAAAATACCCTGACACATCTTTAACTTTCCCCCTCTCACCTTAAAGCCATGTCTTCTTGTTTTTGACATTTCTACCCTGGGAAAAAATATTCTGACTATCTACCCAATCTATGCCTCTTATAATTTTATGCACCTCCATCTGGTCTCCCTTCAGTTTCTGACGGGAAAAAACAATCCAAGTTTGTCCAACCTCTCCTCATAGCTGATACTCTTTAATCCATTCAGCAACATGGTGAATGTCTTCTGCACCCTCTCCAAAGCCTCCACGTCCTTCCTGTAATGCAGCAACCAGAACTGCGCACAAAACTCCAAATGGGACTTAATCAAAGTTTTATACCGTTACAACATGACTTCTTGACTCTTGTACTCAGTGCCCTGACCAATGAAGGCAAGCATGCTGCACACGTTCTTTACCATTCTATCTACTTGTGTTGCAGCTTTCAGGGAGCTATGACCTTAGATCCCAAGCCCCCTCTGAACATCAACATTGTTAAGAGTCCCGCCAGTAATATATACTTTCCCCTAACAGGATGTTGCTTGACTTGTTGAGTACTTCCAGAATTTTCAGGTTTTATTTCAGATGTCCTCTTGATTATGTTTTTGCAATAAAGTCGATGAAAACTTACCAGATAGTAACTCTGAAATGCTAAACTACTCATTATGCCTGAGGCTGGAGAAAGGTAACTGATGCTGATTCATAAGAAGAGATACAAAGATACTTCATTGTTGCTTTGTTGTTGGGTCTTAGTTCTTGAACTGCCTGCCTAGAAGTACCATTGGGAGACTTTCACCAGAAGGACACCAATGCTTTAAAAAGGCAGATCCCTAGCACCTTCTGAAGGTAATTGGAGTTGCGACTGTCCTTACTAGTAATGCCCACATCCCATAAAACTAAACCAAAGGAAATTTCTGGGGTTGACGATAGGAGTTATGGTTGATGAGATGGCACTTGGTAAAAGAAAGAATCGTGTATTGTGGGCTATATGAAGAATGACCAGTGTGATTGTCAAAGGTGGAAGATCTTAATTCTGAACATAAAATTGAGTTAGATTGCAAGATGTCCCACTGAAAAATTACTGACTTGATTAACTCTGTTTCTGTCTCCACAGGTGTTGCCTGACTGCTGAGTATTTCCAGAACTTTCAGGTTTCCAGCATCTGCAGTTTTTTGGTGTTATCTTCTTGTAGTTGGCAAATGCAAACAGTGGTTTTAAAACATCTTGACTTGAGAAAGTCCCTGACAAAATAGCATGTGGGAGTTACAGAGGCATGGACAGGGATTACTAGCTGAGTCAGAATGACAAACTGGTTGACTTACAATAAATAACGAATAGTTCTCGGAAAGTGAAATGGAGATCGGGGAATAGTAAGGCACAGTTCTCCTTGTATATTCATGATTTGACAGAAGAAATAATACTAAAGCACCCTTGGTTTGCAGATGACAGAAGATTATAAAGACTCATAAACTGAGAGAAACTAGTCTGTCAGATGTAGTAGTTGAACTGGTGGAGCCAAAATGGGGATGAAATTGCTTAAGGAAAACAAAGAGGAAAACTACAGTCATACAAGAACAGTGGGACCAATAGGAATCATGACAGCAGAGAATCCTGGTGTCCTATTGTAAAACAACCTGCAAAGCATCAGCATAATGGGCAGCTGTGAGGGCATTAAGTCCGTAGCTTACAGAAGACCATAAGAAAGTAGGAGAAGGTGTCGGCCACTTGCCCCCTCAAGCCTGTTCCTCCATCCAATATGATCATGGCAGGTTTCATCTACTTTCCTGTCCCAGTTCCACATGGCCCTCAATTTCCCAATCTTTCAAACATTTATCTACTTCCTCTTTATTTGTGCTCAGTGATCCAGCCTCCACAACACTCTAGGATGGAGAATTCCAGAGACCGGTTGTTCCCATGCACTTCAGATGTAAGTGACCATCCCATAATCTTGTAACTACATTCCCTCATTAAAGGTTCTCCTACTCTTGGAAACATCTCAGTATTCATCCTGCCATGCCCTCAAGGATGTACAATTCAATAAGATTACCCCTTATTCTCCCAAATTTCAAGACCACAGATCTAATTTTTTTAGCCACTGGAGCACATATCTGAGGAATTGAAAATTAACTTACACAATCCACTGATCTTCCCCAAACTCGATTCCATTATATCAGAAAACAACAATGAGGTGAAATGCTTAGTAGGTTTAAGGTACTAAGTAAACCAGACACTGAATTAAACTTTATTAATAGCACTAAGACAAGTGTTCATGAAAATGAGCAGTTCACAGCTTCCACCTATAAACTTCCATCAATATAGCAAAAAAAACCCAAGAGAATTCAGGGGAACCTTAACAAACCAAAACTGATACTGAGCCACTTAAGGAGATATTAATTGAGATGACCGAAAGCTCAATCCAATGAGGTAGGTCTTAAGGAATGCTTTACCAGATGAAAGAAGTTAGAAGCTTATAAAATTATGAGAGGCCCAGATAGACAGTTGGTATCTTTTCCCCAAGATCAGAATCTCTAATACTAGAGGGCATGCATTTAAAGTGAGAGGGGGTAATTTCAAAGGAGATGTGTGGGGAAAGTTTTTTATACAGAGAGTGGTGGGTACCTGGAATGCACTTCCAGGAGTGGTGGTGGAGACAGATTCGACAGAGGTGTTTAAGAAGTTCTTAGGCACATGAACAAGCAGAGAATGGAGGGATAGGACCCTTGTCTAGAGAGAAGGGATTAGGTATCATTTGCTCAATTAGTTTGGCACAACATTGTGGGGTGAAGGGCCTATTCCTGTGCTGTTCTGCTGTATGTTCTATGAAAGAGACGTAGAGAGGTTTAAAGAGCAAATTCCTGAACTTAGAGCACTGCCATCAATAATGGACCTATTGGACACTGAGCAAGATGTCAAAAAGAGATGAATGCAGAAAGTTCAGAAGTTTATGCAATAAGGGAAGATTACAGAGATAGGGAGTGTAAGATCATGAAGGGCCTTGAGAGTTTTAAAATTAAGGCATTACTAAACTGAGAGGCACTGTATTTCAGTAGACATGATGGAGGTGATATGTGACTGGTACTCACTATGTGAGGATAGAGAAGTTCCTGATGACCTCATCTTTACAGAAGGTAGAGTGGGGGAGGCTGGCCACGACTGCTTTGGAAGTGTCAAGCCGGACAGTAACACAAGCATGGATGAGGAGTTCTGTAGAAGATGAACATATGCTGGGACTCAGGTGATGGTTGAGAGATTATTCCTCTTGATTGAGAGAAAGAATTTACAATTTTGGGGCAGTGTCATGGGTTGTAATGAGTATTTTGTGTTCTATATGGTGCTACAAGTCCAAGGATGTGAAGTAAGGAGGGGCTGGAAATAGGTCAGATATGTCTGGTCCCTCTCCTCCCCCTCCTTTGTCTTCATTCATTCCTGTGGCCCTCTCACCCTTTCTCTCTCCTGTTCCCCTGCTCTCGTGACTTGCCCATCTATTCCCCACCATCTTCCCTTTATTCCATGGTTCTCTGCCCTCGCCTACCAGAGTCCTTCCTCTTCAGCCCTTTGCCTCTTCTACCTATCATCTCTCAGCTTCTTACACCTCCCTCCCACCCACCTACCTTCCCCCTCTCACCTAGACTCACCTCTTACCTGCCTGTGTGCGCTCCTCCCCCTCCCCCTACCTTCTTATTCTGGCTTCTGCCCTCTTCCGTCCCAGTCCTGATTATTTGTTTCCCCTCCATAGATGCCACCTGACCTGCTGAGTTCCTCCAGCATTTTGTGTTTGTTGCTCCAGATTCCAGTATCTGCAGAATTTCTTGTGTCACAGTGGTTCCCTTCAATTGTTCACTCCCCTTATCGTACTGGTGTTAGTTCAAATTATGGACAGAGAAACCTGCCTTCATTTAGTATCTTTCGTATCCCTTTCAAGAATATCCCTGAGCATTTTACAGACAGTTAATTATTGTTGACGTGTAGTCACTGTTGCAACGTTGAAATCAACAAACAAGCTGCTACAAATTGCATCAATCCCAGCTGAAGGGTCTCGACCCAAAATGTTGACCGTCCATTTCCCTACACAGATGCTGCCTGACCTGCTGAGTTCCTCCAGCAGTTTTTTAGATGTCGCAAGTTGCTTAAATGCAGGTGGGAAGGAAGCATTTAGGAAGGCAAATGGTATTTTGACTTGCATTACAAGGATTTGAATACAAGAGTAAAGATGTCTCACTGCAATTATATTGGGCCTCGGTGAGACCACACCTGGAATATTGTGTACAGTTTAATCTCCCTATCTAACAATGACCAGCTATTGAAGGAGCGATTGGTTTCAGTGACGGTGGGTTTGCATTATGTGGAGAGACTGTACAGACTGGCTGTATTCTCTTGTTTAGAAGAATGAGAGGAAATCTCATTGGAACTTACAAAATTCTTGCAGAGCTCGACAGGGAGGATGTTGCCCCTGGACTAGGAGCCTACAACCAGGGGTCACAGCCTTAGAGTAACAAATAGGCCATTTACAACTAAGATGAGAAGAAATTTCTTCATGTAGAGGATTATGATCCTTTGTGATTCTCTGCTCTAGAGGCTCAGACATTGTTCATTCAAATCCGACATGACAGATTTCTGGGTCTGAAGGGAATTGAGGGATGTGGGAGGTATCCTCCATAGATGCTGCCTGACTCATTGAGTTCTTCCTGAAGTTTGTTTTTTTTTTGCTCCAGATTCCAGCATCTGCAGTCTCTTTTGTCTCCTGAGGGATAATGCAGGGAAATAGCACTGAGGTAAAAGACCGGCCATGAACTTGATGAATGCTGGAGCAGGCTCAAAAGGCCAGATGGCCGACTCTTCCTGTTTCTAATGTTCTTATGCTCTTATACCAACATCAGTCACCTAACCTCCAAACAAGATCTGCATCACTTCAATGCATAATGCTGATGTGAATCCAGTATTTCCCAATATATATGGTTTCTTTATCACCATCCTGAAATGTGTTGACTTTTAATGACAAATGATAAATCATCTGGATTAAGTCATATTTCAATACAGAAGTTATATTAATTTTATAAAACTAAATGATTGTAGTGACTTCAGTCAGATTAGTTGCAGAAAAACTTCCCAAGATTCACATGTAATTTGTTGCTAACATTTTTTTGACAGCCAAACTCCAGGTAACATTAAGAATTATATGCAGGTTCTACAATGTTCCTGCGTCTACGCTATGGGAGAAATGGAAGCCCTCTGTATATTCCAGAATGAGTAAGAAACAGCAAGAAACTGCCTCAATAATTTTTCAGAAAACAAACTCGAACAAAACTACACTCCTCGATTAGATGACAAGGTAGTGTCAGGGAAAGAAGAGTATCTTGTCCAGGTTTGCAGAGGAGAGTCCAGTCCAGGCTCAGAGAGGAGAGTTTTTACTCACCGTGACACAGAAGGAAGCTGACCACTGCCAATGGAGCGCTCTCCTCAGAGCCATTCCCCTCTCCGTATTTCCCTGTAACCCTGCAACTTTTCTTCTCTCTCACGTGCCCATCAAATCTCCTTTAATTTGTATGCTACTTACCTGCACTAAGGTGTAATTTACAGTGGCCAAATAATCTACCTGGTTTGGGATCTGGGAGGAAACCCACACAGTCACACGCAAACTCTATGCAGACAATGCCTGAGGTCAGGATCGAACCAGAGACCCTGGAGCTGTGGGGCAGCAGTGCTGACTACTGTGACATCAGGCCATCGAACAGAGACCTGGCTGAGTTCAGAGAGGAAGGTCCTGGAAGGGGTCCTATAGGGAAAACCTTCCGGGCCTCCGATCGGAGTGTCCGATCCAAACTCAGATAGCAAAGTCCAGTGTGGATTTGGAGAGGAGAACGTTGGCCAGGTTAGGCCAAGTAGTTGTTGCTGGACTCAATCCGAACAAAATCAGCTAGCGTACATACTCTCAACCCAGCACTGAAAGTGAACAATGTGATCTATTTGTCTCAGTGTTAATGTTTATCACTTTAATTCTGTAGGAATTAACAGTCTGGACAAATAAAACTAATTATTCTTGGTCATAGTGGTGTCAGGTTAAATCATTCAGCCCCACAAAAAAACATTCTACAGGCACTCCTGAAGATGAGAGTTGGCCTTCAACTCAAAGTCCATCAAGAAGTCAATGTGCAGCTAAAAGACGCATATTCAATTATACAGTCATCTTCATTGCTCTTTACAGATCTTATAAAAACACATCAGATATTTATATCATGTATGCATGTTTTACAAATCTCTGAAGAAAATTGATCATATTAAGAATATCAACATGTAATATACAGTTGTTTGACAATGTAGACAAAACCAAACTGTAATGGAATTTAAATAGCATCTAATAAATCCA
>JARFYF010000060.1:26702705-26715970 GCA_030265395.1 Rhina ancylostomus | reverse complement strand
GACCAATATCCCAAAAAGGATTCGCACCTTCAGAAGAAGCACTGAAGCATGAGCAGTCAAAATAATAGAATAAGATAAAGAACCACTGTGGGCAGTAACTGCTGGAACAGGTTGTAATCCAGGAACAAAGCAGCAACCGATTTTGTCTTGCTTAAAATACGCAGTTATCTCTATCAAATTCAGAATCTGATATCAGGTTACCCCACCTCTTTACAATAATTCTCCAGAAAATAAATAATAGTTCATTTGGGAATTTGTTCAAAAATTAATTCTAACTCTTCACTAATTTTTGCTGTAATAAATAATGAACATAAACTAGAACATACAGAAAGCAAAGAAAATGTAGGCAGACTTGTAGAAATAATGTGGATGTTTTTGTAGAAGAGTAGATTCCAGGTAGTAGGTATAAGCTGAGAGAAGAGAGTTTAGACATTTATAACCATCACATAAGTCTTTATCCAGGTTGTGCACTTGTGCAATCATTCTGTTTGGGAAAAGGCATTTGATATTCATTAGTAGGTTTTGAGTTTTGAAAGTTTATTTTGCTGATATTCTGTGTAATAAAGGACATTGTGAACCAATCCACTTGACATTGTTGTGTGAGATGTCTTTAAATACTATAGAGGTGAAATTCCCTTTTGTGGTTAGCACTAAACACATATCAGATCATCCAGTTTACTCCTATCCCCACATTTTGCTACTTGAAGCTAATGCACAGAGATGAGCACAAATGACAGATGACATTTCTATCCGTCACTGTCAATAATAAGACCACCAGTTCATAGATATTTACAGTTTTATTGTGCACAATTAAACAGATGTATACATGGTATACATAACAGCCAATAAACGCTATTTATGCCTTTTGCAATTTAAAAATGCAAAAGAGTAAAATAAACCCCAATAACATATGAACCATCTTTTAGATGGAAGAACAGTAACTGCAGTCCCTCCCAACCAGAACACAAGTGAAAGGGTTACAGAGTCTGGCATAAATGATGTTTTCTTTAAAAAAAAAGTACTGCCACAATACAAAGGGAAAATTGAACAAACCATCAATGCAAGTGGCTTTGAACTTTAGTGACACATTTGCAAAATACTAAGAATTCAAACCTTTTCTTGGATGAAACAGTTCCATAAACGGTTTCTTCTTTTAACAGAAAATGAAATATTTCCAAAATTATCACAAATGTTTGCAGGTAAGGTTATAAAATGTGCAAACATGGACAAAGCATATAGCTCCATAGTTATAATCTCACCACACAAAAAAGTACTTAAATTGTCAGTTTGGTTGTACATTGATGGTTTTGGAACCCAATACACACAATAAATAATGTTGCCAGCATACAGAAAATGATTTATGCACCATGTAATATTGTCCCTACCAGAATAAATTATTACATATAAAACGTAGTTTACTAAGAGATTGTTGGAAGAGATCATTTTGCAAATATGCCCAGCGACCAATACTATAATGCTCATTTCAGACATATTTAATCTGACTTTAGCACAAGTCGAAAACTCTACTTTTTTTTCATAGATAGAGTTATGTTCTAATGTAACATTTTGTAACGATGACACCAGTCAAATTTGACTAAACATCACTTGACATGTCACACAATGGCATTACCAGGTAAAATATTCTATTGCTTTCACAAAGAACAGATTTATTTTCCTAATATATTTTATTTAGAAAGCACATAAAGTTGCCTGTTTACAAATGAACTAACTTCCACATCTCTGAAGATAAGAATGGTCACACATTACCATTGACCCATTAATATATCACATTAGGGCATCCCTGCATTATATTGCAGTTGCACCTACACTGGTCCCTGTATTATTTTATGCTCAATGGTGAATAAAACATCATCAAACCATAAAAATCTTTGACTGCTTCTAACTTGGTGGCAAACTGCATTATGTAAGTGCTTAATAGGCAGTCATCACTTCTTACATTAGTACATGGTCAATGAAGTCACCAAAACAGTTTAACACCAACTCACAAATGTCAGAGGTAGACTTCAACATGTAAATTTTAGGTAATTTCATTCCTAATTATACATCACAGATCTCCATGTTTCCCAATGTGGAGCAGTTGTTTGTTTCAATATTCCATTTGGGTTCAGGTGTAACAGATATAACCATCACTAATGGTTGTTGTGAATCAAGGATCACCTGCCATTTCTAAAGACTACACTATCTGAAATAATATCCACTGAGGGTTTTCAGCAAGGTCTCACAGTGCAAAAATCCAGCTCTTGAGGCTTCTTCCTTATACTGCAGTGTTCTCGGGGTAAAGCATGCCCGGTATCAGCTTTACATTTGATTAAACGTCTCTTGAAGCCTTTGCCACAACTCTTTGAGCATGGTGACCAACCACCAATCTCCCACACCGGGCAAGGATCTCCACATTGCCGGATGACTTCTGGTTTCTGGGTGGTATCACAGTCAAATGCTATTTTTCCATGATTGTCTTCACACTCAACAGATCTGTGCTGCATTCCATTTCCACAAGAAACAGAACACTGAGACCAGGTTCTCACTACCCATTTATAAATAGGCCTCTTATAATCTGGTTGCCGTGAGTTTATTTTATTTAATTTGCTCAAACTTTCATTATTCAGCGAGATTGCTTTTGTGTCTTTTTTATTAGGGCTATGTGAAGATTTATCTTCCCTATTTTCCTTTGGTAGATAGAAGGAATAGCGGACTCGAGGAGGAGTCATTTTTCCAACTGATAGGACTTCAATAACCAATGGTTCTTGAATGGGTCTAAAAGCTTGAAGGCTTTCAACAGAAGTTGCTGTTCCACTATACCTCAGCAGGCTTCCCTTTATGACAATGTCCCGTTCAACCGCAGAAACAATGTAGTGACCATTGAGTATGTACTTCCCTTGTTCATTCCTAACAGCCAAATAATTGTCGTCATTGGTCATGCCCCTGTATCCTCTTTGCTTGACATCAATGCTGGTGGCTCCAACTGGTATTGTCACAATATAATTATACCCATGTCTGTTGAAAGGAAACAGCTTTAGTTAGTATTAGTAAATATTGAAATATTATATGAACATCTTTCTTCTTCACATATTCTTTATTCCACTTTTGATAATCCCAGACAAACCCACAAATCCTACCTGCTGGACTAAATGCCTTCATTAATGCTTAATATTAACTAACAAAATTAAATACTTGATAAAATGCAACCATCCCTCAAAGACAGATCTAAAACCTTTGCTGCTTGAAATAAAAAAAAGATGGTTAAATCTCATTTTACTTCTTTGAATCTCTATAAGAATTCCCTGAATGACTGCGGGAATGACATCGGGCAGCTCAGTGCCAATGCCATTGAGGGAAGTTCTCCACAGCTTCCAGTTGCACCTTTGTGGGACATGACGTGTGGAGGCTCATAAACAGAAAGAGTTATTCAGAACCCTTGATGTTGCTTCCAGCATCCAGTAATAATGGCAGAGACTTGAATAAGCTTGCCCATGTGCGCTTTACTAGAGATAATTACTAGTGTGATGAAAATAAACAGGAGAGAAAGGTATCTAAATAGCAGCAACAACAGGAGGGGGAGAATCAGTCCCCTTAAATATTCTGTTGTTCAACGAGAGTACTGTTCATTTGGATCTTAATTTGATTTGCCTACCTTGACTCAGTACCCAATCGTATCCTAGCACAACACAAATCTAATTATCAGGTTTGAAATATTCAGTTGACCTGCAGACTCAACAGCATTTTGGGGGAAAGTGTTCCACATTGCCGCAGCTCTTTGACTGAAGAAGTGCTTGCTTCTTGACATCACTCATTGAACAGCATGGCTCCGATTTTAAGGTTATGACTTCTTCCTGTGGACTCCCCTCACCAAACTATGAACTCTTTTAATCATTTTGGAGACTGCAGTTAGAGTGCCATGTGAGGGAATGCAAGATACTTCTAACCTGGTCATTTCACTGTTGATGTTACAAGCCTCAGCTTTCTAGATCTCAATTGGTGGAACTTTTCAAAAGTGGTTCATCGTTTTCTGAAAGTGTGATACTCTATAACTTAGTTTTGTTTCCAGCTCTGATCATGTGATCAGGCCAAATAAGCAAATTGCTCACAGTCCCTCAACTCCTGCTCCAAGTTGTCGACCAGAACGAGCAAAAACAGCTCTAGGAGGGCTGCTCTTGATCTTTTCCCCTCTCCTTGTCTCACCACTTGAATCCCATTTAGTGTTTCCCCCACGGAGTCCAACTGTACATTGGTGCTATAACAAATGCTGCATATCTACATTATCTACAACATGACTGGGTGATTGAACTTCTTGAGTCTCCACAGAGCTGCACCAACATTTCTCCACTTCTGCTGCTTGCTTGTTCCAGTTTATCTTCACTTATTGGGTGTTTTCTCAAGCATTAATGAGCATTTTGTCACTGAAAATTTATTGGTGTTGACTTTATAATTCTTCCATATGAAAATTACGAATTATCTTTGAACTTACACCACAGAAGCAGGCCCCTTGACTACACTGTGTCCTTATCAAGTACCTCTCTACACTCATCCAATTTGTCAGCACTTGGAATTATATAAATCTCAAATTACAACTGTCCTTAATGGCATTAAAGTGGAATAATATTATCTTATTAACAATTAAATTCAAATGAAAGGGAAAAGGAAAAACATACATGGGCTTTGTGAATAAACCAGAAACCTTCTTGCAGCTTTTGTGATCACCTCCACATACTCCACATTTGTCAAACTTCTTGTTGGAGCCCAACTTCCCGTCACAACCAGCTTTTATACACTTGCCTTGGACACATACTGCTGAAGTATCTGGCATACATGGAGTTCCATCCACCACCTGGAGGTTTGGGGAGACATAGTAAATTAGGAGCCTGTTTCATCCTCTTGATTCTGCTAACAGCTTTGTAAATCTTTTCTGCACAGCTTCGATATCCCTTTTGATGTAGGGGTATCGGAATTCACATCAATCTCTGCGTACGGTCTAGTCAAAGTTCAACATTCCTTTCTGAAACATCTTACAATGTAGAAGAAGCAGATGATGGAACAGATTTCCAGTAGGCACAGCAGAAAAGAGTGGGATGTTTTAAAATAAGGATGGTGTGCATCTCCACAGTAAAGTGAAATGAAAATCTTAAACCTGGAAATATGAACTAAGTGCTGGAAACGCTCAGCAGATCAGGCAGCATCTTTGGAAAGAGAAGAAGATTTCAGGTCGAAGGCTACAAGGTCAGTTCTATAGTAAAGGGAATAGCTAATAGATAATATAAAGTATCTCGCGAGCTTGACATGATGCGAGTCTGTTTTTCCAGAATGGAGATTCTGGAATTAGGATCCCTACCCTCAGTACAAGAGGTAACCGATTAAGAGAGAGATGAGAATTCAGAGTTGTAAATCTTTGGAGTTCTCAACTCAAGGGAGTTTGAATATATTTAGGGCTGAGATAAATTAACTTTTAGATTCCATGAAAATTAAGTGATATGAGAATTGGGAGGGGAAATTCAAGTTAACCAGAAGATCACCCAAAGATGTTGAATAGTCTACTCCTGCTCCTATTTCTTATGTTCTTAGAGAATCAATGTAACAGAGACATTCCGAACATGAACCAAAATGTGGTATCCTATTTTTGGCAATTATCACTACATTTGACTTTGAGTCATTCAACTATGTAAAACCACAAAATAAATAGGTATGAATCTGCATGCTAATGTTATATCATGACAATATGTTTGGAATAAGACATTGAAATAGTTAAGTCTTATTAACTAGAATCTGTGGAAGTTTTCCTTGAGAGTTTGATCAGAAAATTTGCTAATTTGTCTATAAATAATCCTCCCGATTGGAAAATGGATATCTTGGTAGTAAAGGGTCCATTATGCTTACCTTGGGTGCAAGAACATAGAAGTATCCAGTACCATTTGCTCTGCATACAAGCTTACATTTGTCCCTCAATGATACTCCTGAATATTTTGGAACCCACACAACAGATGGGGCAAGTCTGTTGGTATTGACATTGTAACCATTGAAGGATTCACACTGCTCCTCTCTGAAACTTTTACCTATGTTTTAAATAGAGAAAACCATCAATCAGGAGGGTGTAACCATAACTAGTCATCACATCTGCAATGTGGCAAAATTATTCCCTCACCTTTGACCAGTAAATCAGGTGCTTTTCAGGTCAACAAGAATGTGATATGTTACAATGAATGAACAAAGTAGATATTCCCATTACTCCATGTATACTCACTGTTGTTTATCCAGGGTACTCACACAGATACCTCAGCATTCATGACCTAATGTCATGGGCAGTGGCACTGCCCTATAGCATTGTTTTGCACACTGTACAGTTTGCAGCTGGAGTCTATTCCTTGTACTCTACAATAAGATACTTCCACCAGCTAATTCCAATGGCAAAAGAAACAAAAATGAACCAGAGCCGTGAAACACATGAATGTTGTATTTTAGATAGGGGCTATCTTAACAAAAGACAGTGTGTCATTGTTGTGAGTGCCTGTGCAATCTATTGCTGTGTAACTATCTGGAAATAGTTGGGTCTGTTGTTACAAAGAAACGCTAACTGTAATTCTGTATTCAGATTGCTGAGTGTCATAAGTGTACTTGGAACACACCATTACACCATTTATTCAAGTTATTCAGTCGACTTTACATTAAAGGATACATGCCACATATCATGGCATTATGCATACAAAATAATTGACTTTATCACAGTGCAGTTTATAAATTTTATGGCCCTACAGTCCTGAATGTCTGCACTGCAATTAAGAGTTTTTATTCTGCTTGAAAAAACATATTCCTTATTGCCTGTAAAATTATTAATATCTACAATATAAAAAAACTTCATCCACAAAAAATTCAACATCTAATATTTTCTACACAACTAGGTGAATAATTTATCTTTAACAATTCTCCTGTTTGTTGTCTTAATGCAAAAGACCCAAAGTGGCCTACAGTCTTCTGGCCGGTTATTGCAAGTATTGGGCATTGTCCAGTTGTCCAGTAACACTGCCTTTAGTGAGTGCAAGCTAACATCCAGCATGTCAGATACATTTATATTCCAATACCCTACAGAAATAATGCTGGCACTTTGATGAATTTAGTCATTTAGTAAAGATGGCCTGTTGGCTTACTCCCAATTACAATCACCAGGCAAAGTTTACATTATTTCAATAACAGACTGTAACCTTAACAAATATAGAAATGCTGGTAGACTTCAGCCAGTCAAGCAGCATCTGTGGAAAGAGAAACCAGTTGACATTTTGGATCAGCAGGTAGGGTCTTCAACCTGAAATGATGACTGGTTTCTCTTTCCACAGATGCTACTGGCTGTGTTCTTCCAGCATTTATATTTCTGTTACAGATTCCAGGGTCTGCAGTTTTATTTGTTTACCTTTCCCGTGACCTTAGCAATTCTGTAACTGGATTTACTCTGTCCACAATTTTTCACCTTTGGACCCTGTCTCACAAATTCACACCAATAACAGGTAATGAATGGATATTCTTAAACCTGCTGCTCTCTATAACCTCTGACCATAATGCAGAGCATACAAAGAAATTAAAATAAAATTATCATGATTTTACTCTCCAGACATTTTCGCATATTCCAAAGGAGGAAATGTAAATACAAGTAGTGAACCTTTGGGAGTTTTTTTGATGTATTATCTTCTGCGTTACTTTTACAAATCTGTCCACCATTTGGGTGATTGCTTTCAGCAATGTCAGTAAATATTGTAACATTGCTTGAGGAAATCTCCATTATAAGTAGCTAAAAATAAGCATTATTTTTCAATTGACATAAAATCAATTGAGTGAATCCACTCTGCCCTATCTCACTGTTCTTGGCATCAGTCTATCTGTCTTAATAACGATTAAAGCAAAGATCGGTGCAACTGATGAAAATGTTGAACAGCTTGACGAAAACTATTGCAGTTATATCGAACAAATCTCCTGAGCATGTGATAGGTTTAACTGAGGTGTGGATATGTATCTCAGAGCTTCCAAAATATTTTTGTAAAGAATATTCATTGCATTTTTTTTTCACAACTGAAGCATCAATGACTTCACATGAAGAGCACGAACACTTTCAAGTACTGCTCAAGTTGAATCAGTTACAAATTGGTTCCAATAATACTCTTGAATTCTGACTTCAGAAATGTGTACATTTTCCCCAACCTTGAGGTCTCTCTGGGTAAGATTGCCCATCGGTGTTAATAATAGGTAACTTTTCAATACAAGATTCAAATCGCTTGAAAATCAACTCTGAAACAACCGGAACTGACAGCTGGAAAATCCAACCACCAAAGACCCAGGGAAAGGGATAGATCCTCAGTAATAAAGGGATGCTAATAAAGCAATCCATCCACTGAAAGGTAGTTAGTGTCAATTGAGAAAGGAGAGAGGTAATGACTTTGAGACGAGAAAACAAGGTAATGAAGATGCTTTGAGATCTCTTGAGGAAATGGTTCTAATGGTTCTATTTTACTCCCACTTTACCATAAACTTAGCATTACAGAATGTATATAATGGAATGGCCCCAATAAGCTGACTGCACACAGTATGTATGTTATTAGAAGCTGGATAAATAACACAATATGACTTCAATAAATGCCTTACCATTGTCAGGGCACGGGTCCAAATTGCATGAACGGTACTTGACACGGATCCCCTCACAATACCTTCCACCATTGGTCGGGGTTGGTTTGTTACATTCCCTTTTGGCAAGCTGCACACCACCTCCACAGGTACGTGAACATGATCCATAAGGACCCCACTTTCCCCACCTCCCATCGACCTGTAATAGGTAGTGGTCATTAGAACAGATTTTATGCTTGTACCATATACAATGTAATTGGTGCCAATATCAGAAAATAATAAAGACTCCACGACACCATTATTAATTTTAAATGAAACCCAGCTGTATGTGGACGTTTGTTTGACCCACTTTAAAACAGAGTTGATTGGGCTTGCTATTGCCAAATCAATGTGATTGCCAAAAATCTTTGCGATACTGTGATCAATTACTGCAATGCTTCCATACATTTTACATTCCAGATTAATAGAGATTGAATATCGCTAAAATTAAATTCTGACCATTCTGATTTGCTTGTGGACTCAGTGATAAGAATGAACAATTACTTCATCCAGAAACTGCAGCATGTCAAAGGAAGTGTTCCCATGTTGAAGACCAATTTGGATACATGCCTTCTGTGAACGATTACAGTTAGTGATGCTTTCCTGTTCACTGCACACACTGAGCCAGGGTCAGGAGTGAATCTGGACAGCAGGTTTTCACGTTTACCATAGGGAAGAGTTTCCTTAATTTCCGATTCTCCTTTCTGAAATGTTGGAAACTAAACTTTTCATAACAACATGCTGTGTATTTAAACGCATGTAGAGTGTAATGCTTATCAATAAATAAAGCCCTTTTTCTGTTCCTTTCCTGATAGTTTGTTCTGTTGACTGCAGAGTTTTGCATGTAAGATCATTGATTCCAGTTTCATATTTGTAACTGTTAATCCTTGCAAACTAGGTTAGCTATTATGCTTCTTTGCAATTCATGCAATATAACAATGTCCTGTTAATACTAAGTGAGATTTGTTTTTTATTTCTGTAATACAAGCTACATCTTGGATAAAGAAAATTGTGCTGCATCATTTATATCCACTTATATTTAATCAATGTCCTGGAACATCCTATCCGGATGCATCACGGCTTGGTACGGCAACTGCTCTGCCTGAGACCACAAGAAACTGCAGAGAGCTGTAGACACAGCTCAGTATATCACGGAAACCAGCCTCCCCTCCATGGACTCTGCCTATACCTCGCTGCCTCAGTAAAGCAACCAGCATAATCAAAGACCCCACACACCTCGGACATTCTCTTTTCTTCTCCCTCCCACTGGGCAGAAGATACAAAAGCCTGAAAGCACGTACCATCAGGCTCAAGGACAGCTTCTATCTCGCTGTTATAAGGCTATTGAACGGTTCCCTAGTATGATAAGATGGACTCTTGACCTCATAATCTACCTCATTATGACCTTGCACCATATTGCCTGCCTGCACTGCACTTTCTCTGTAACTGTAACACTTTATTCTGCATTCTGTTATTGTTTTCCCTTGTTCTACCTCAACGCACTGATGGAATGAAATGATCTGTGTGGATGGCATGCAAAACAAAGTTTTTCACTGTAGCTCAGTACATGTGACAATAACAAACCAATTTACCAACGTATCAATTTACCTGGTACTCACTGCATGGTTAGTTAAAATTGTTTTAGATCCATTGCAATTTTTAAATAACCAACATTATATATATACAAATGTTGGAAAACTGATTACATATACAATTGTTTCTCTTCGTCCAGCTTAACATTATAAACATCCATTACAGCACAGATATCATTTTCTAAGAGCTACAATGTGAGATAAAATAATCATAAGTCATGCAACAGTTCGACAGAAATTGCTTTGTGACAGGTGATGCACAAGTGCAAGATACCTTGGATACCTTTGCAGGAAACTTGTGGATCTTTAGAGAATGGGTTTCTAGGTTCAGATTGTTAGATGATTTGATAGATTATCATTCTCGTTAAAACTAATTGGAATCTATTTATGATTTGGGAACTCTAAGCAAGTTAGCTGCCTTATGACATTAATGATTTAGCATTAGGACCAGGTATGGACATACACTTCAAATGCAAATTCTCCATTTCACAGAATTTCTGGTGTGATTTAATTCAAAGAAAAAGTAACTAATTTATACAGTAATTTTGATACATTTAAATGTAGTCAATTTTCAGCTACAGAGAACTGTAACAAGGCCAGCTATCTACTGGAACTGAAACACGAATGATGTTAGTTCACTGAAGCAAGGTTAATGACTATCCTTCCAGCCAGCTAAAGTTAGGATGCATTCTTGTATGTTACTTGTGAGTGAACAGAAACATTGTAAATAAATGAAGCCAGAAACTGCTTGTGGGCAAATCATAAAACAGACAGGCTGGGACTGATTCAATATCATTTGTACATAAAGAAATCATTGTCTACAGATAGGAAACAAACAAGATAAACTATGTGATCTGAACTAATAGTAACTCGGAAACAAATTGCTCCATTTTTGACCCAAATAATAAGGGCCCAACTAATTTGATATCGTAACTAAAGAAATTATAAAGAAATGGTTGGCTAAAGAAATTTGTTGTGTCCCTTTGGACTCTCACTAACTTTTATCGATGCACCATAGAAAGCATCCTATCCGGATGCATCACAGCTTGGTATGGCAACTGCTCTGCCTGGGACCGCAAGAAACTGCAGAGAGTTGTGGACACAGTTCAGCGCATCACAAACACCAGCCTTCTCTCCATGGACTCTGTCGACACTTCTCACTGCCTTGGTAAAGCAGCCAGCATAATCAAAGACCCCACCAACCCCAGACATTCTCTCTCCACCCTCTCCCATCAGGCAGAAGATACAAAAGCCTGAAAGCACATACCACCAGGCTGAAAGACAGCTTCTATCCCACTGTTATAAGACCTTTAAACAGTTCCCTGGTACAATAAGATGGACTCTTAACCTCACAATCTACCTTGTTATGACCTTGCACCTTATGTCTACCTGCACTGCACTTTCTCTGTAGCTATGACATTTTACTCTGCATTTTGTATTGTTTTACCTTGTACTGCCTCAATGCACTGTGTAATGAATTGATCTGTAGGAACAGTATGCAAGACAAGTTTTTCACTGCAACTCGGTACAAGTCACAACAATAAACCAATTCCAGTTCCAATAATTCTTAGTAAAAAGAAAGATTACATGAAGAAATGAGTACATGACTGAATATCTGAATGCAAATGATGGACTCTTGACCTCACAATCTATGTCGTTATGACCTTGCACCTTATCGTTTGCCTGCACTGCAATTTCTCTGTAACTGTGACACTTTATTCTGCATTCTGTTATTGTTTTGCCTTGTACTACCTCAATGCACTGATGGAATGAATTGATCTGTATGAATGGCATGCAAGACAAGCGTTTCACTGTACCTTGGTACATGTGACAATAATAAACCAATTCCAGTTCCAAATATTAAGAACTAAATGAAAGAAAAGTGTAACACGAGCAAAAAGACAATGATGTTCATTCACAGATATTACCTTGTGCTTTGTCACATCATGCATTGCCACACAAGCACCCTTCATGCAGAACTTTCCATCTCCACAGTGCGTTCCGTCTGCCCATGGGAAGTGTCTGGTCTGGCACACCAGTTGCCCTCGAGCTCTTCCTGTACACCACAGTTTCAGGCATGGCTGCATGTAAGGGCATGGTTTTGAGTTAACCCCAAAAGCCAGTTCACACTGTCTGTTCAAGTTGTAGCTTTCACCTGGTAGGCTGTCTGGTAATGTAATTGGTTTCACTGGCTCATCCAAAAGGCAGTCACCTGTGAATGGAAGAGATTAGCAACTGAAGCTCTGTTGATACAGACTGGTACAATCAAATCAAAATTTATTTTATTTTGTCCAGATGAAGGGTCTCAACCCAAAATGTCGACTGTCCATTTCCCCCCAGAGATGCTGCCTGACCCGTTGAGTTCCTCCAACATTTTGTGTGTTGCTCCAGATTTCCAGCATCTGCTGTCTCCTGCGTCTCCTTTGTTTCATTTTCCTCTGGAAATTTAGTGCCACACTAATTGCTAACAGTTCCCTCATTCACAATCACCTGCACTCTATACTGAAGACCTGGTAAACTTCAAAACGGATGATCAGTCTACTTTGTAACTCGCTTAACCACTGAGAGAGGAACCAGAACTCATAGAATAAGCATCTGGAAGTACTACATCAAACATATGAGTTAAATGGAATACAACACTTGGGTAAGTAACATGTGGGAGTTAGGTAGGCATATAGAATACAGCAACATAACAAGATAGGATCTGGAGTAGGCCACTCAGCCCATCTTGTCTGCCCTGCCATTTATTATGATCATGGCTGAGTCCCAGGCCTCTTCTGTGTCAGTTCCCCCTCAGCCCTCAATTCTCTGACCCTTCAAAAATATATCTACTTCTTTAAATGCCCCCAATGATCTGGCCTCCAGAATCTAACAGAATAAAGAATTCCAGAGACTCACACCCTCTGCAAGAGCCAGTTCCTGCACACAGTTTTAAATGAACACTGTCTAATCTTTTGACTGTGTCTCGTTGTTCGAGGTACTCCCACAAGTGCAAAAACACCTCAACATCTACCCTGT
>JARFYF010000060.1:26419785-26433957 GCA_030265395.1 Rhina ancylostomus | reverse complement strand
GAGAGAGATTAGATTACAGGGAAACGAGTGGGGGAATGGGGCCGATGGGATTGTCATCAGAGTTAGCATAGGCACGATGGGATGAATGGCCTCTACTCTGACGTAATAAAACACGAGAAAACGAGTCCTTGATTCTTCTCCAGAGGGAAATAGCCTCTCACTACCCAGCTGCTTAATCCCACTCAGAATTCGAGACGTTTCAACAAGCTCACTTCAATCTTTCGACATTGAGATCATATTGACCCATTCCGATCAGGATTAAGAATGACAGGCAGGAAGGAAATAGAACAGAACAGTATAGCACAGGAACAGACCCTTTGGCCCACAATGTTGTTCTGAACTAATTAAGCTAATGATGCTTAATTACACTAATTCTGCCTGCAAATGATCCATATCTCTCCATTCCCTGCATACTCAAATGCCTATCTAAGAGCCTCTTAAATGCGTCGATCGTACCTGCCTCCACTCTCACTGCTGGCAGCGCATTCCAGGCACCCATCACTCTCCGTGTAAAAAAAACTTGCCCTGCACACTTCTTTTAGACTTTCCCCCTCTCACCTTAAATGCACGCCCTCTCATATTAGACGTTTTAAGCTTGGGAAAAAGATACCGGCTATCTTCCCTATCTCATAATTTTATAAATTTCTCTCAGGTCCCCCCCTCAGCCTCCATCGCTCCAGGGTAAAACAACCCAAGTTTGTCCAACCTCTCCTTATAGCACATGCCCTCTAATCCAGGCAGCATCCTGGTAAACCCCCTTTCCAAAGCCTCCACTTCCTTCCTATAATGGGGTGATCAGAACTGAATGCCGTACTCCAGATGCAGCCTAATCCATGAGGATCGGCAGCAACACCTCCAGCACAATTATTCTCAACACTGGTGCCCCATGAGGCTGCGTCCTCAGCCCTCTGCTCTACTCCCTATACACTCATGACTGCATGGTCAGATTCTGCTCTAATCATCTACAAGTTTGCAGATGATACCACCGTAGTGGGGTGTATCTCAAATAACGATGAGTCAGAGCACAGGAAGGAGTCAGAGAGCTTAGTGACATGGTGTCGTGACAACAACCTTTCCCTCAATGTCAGCAAAACAAAAGAGCTGGTCATTGACTTCAGGAAGGTGGAGGGGGGAGGGGAGCGGTGTACATGCACCTGTCTACATCAGTGGTGCTGAGGTTGAGAGGGTTGAGAGCTTCAATTTCCAAGGAGTGAACATCACCAACAGCCTGTCCTGGTCCAACCACGTCGACGTCATGGCCAAGAAAGCTCACCAGTGCCTCTACTTCCTTAGGAGGTGAAAGAAATTTGGCATGCCCCCTTTGACACTCACCAACTTTTATCGACACACCACAGAAAGCATCCTATCTGGATGCATCACTGCTTGGTACGGCAACTGTTCTGTCCGGGACCGCAAGAAACTGCAGAGAGTTGTGGTCATAGCTCAACACATCACGGACACCAGCCTCCCCTCCTTGGACTGTCTATACCTTTCGTTGTCTTGGTGAAGCAGCCAGCATAATCGAAGACCCCACCCACCTGGGTCATTCTCTCTTTTCTCCTCTCCCATCAGGCAGGAGATACAGGAGCCTGAGGGCACGTACCACCAGGCTCAAGGACAGCTTCTATCCCATGGTGATAAGACTATTGAACAGTTCCCTTATATGATGAGATGTACCCTTGACCTCACAATCTACCTTGTTTGACCTTGCACCTTATTGTCTACCTGCACTGTATTTCCCTGTAGCTGTGATACTTTACTCTGTATCCTGTCATTGTTTTTACCCTGTACTACCTCAATGCACTGTGTAATGAATTGATCTGTATGAAGGGAATGCAAGACATGTCATGGTTCTGAATATTGGCCCTTGATTTGGCTCCTTAGATGCCTTGTTGTATAGCAGATGGATTCCATGCTGGACTCATTGCATAATGACACACACCTGAGTCCCATCAGGGGTCCAGTTTAAGTACCTGGGTTTCTCTAGCACTAGTTACCAGAGGATTGGTCTACCTTTGGGTATACTTTGGCTCCTTAGAGTGATCTACTCTAGAGCAGTCCTGTGTTCTCTATTCCTGTTTGAAGATTCAGTTTGTGTTGGGATTCTTACTCCGATCTCTGAGGCAAGATTCCTTTCATTTGCTGCCAGTGTTTGGTCCTAAGGAAGTATCCTGACTCCAGTCCTGTACCAGTGTGCTGCATATGTGTTCTCTGTGAGCTTGGTCTTTGCTCAACATTGTGACAAGACAAGGTTTTCACTGTACCTCGGTACAAGTGACAATAATAAACCAAAACCAATACCAAGTTTTTCAAACATGATTTTCCTTTCATGGAACAATGTTGACTTGGTTTGACTTTTCCAAGTGACTAGCTATTTTTTCCTTGATTAGACTTGAGCCTTTTGCCAACATCAGATGTTAAGCCAATAGCTTCCTGCCTTTTGTCTTCCTATCTTCTTCAACAAAGGTGTCACATTCACAGTTTTCCAATCTGCTGGTATCCTCATGGAACTCAGTGAGTTTTGAAAAACATCAACCAATGTCACTGCTACCTCTGCAGCCACTTCCTTTAAGATCCTTCAGTGCAGATCACGTGGTCCTGGTGACTTGTCTACGTTTAGTCCCATTGGTTTTTCCAATATTTTGCTCTCGTGATAATGATAGTGACAAGTTTCTTTGCTGCTATTTGAAACTAGCCCATTCATGTAGTAACTAATATCCTTCCATCAGCCAGTGGAAGGATCCATGACTTTGGTGAAATAGATACAAGAAGACGATCCCAACAATGTTGATTAATCTAATGTAGAACAGTTTCCTGTGAAAATAATTGGGAAATGACAGCATTTGAGAGGTGAGAAAAATTTCACAATGAAGCTAAATGTGTCCTTTACTATTGTGAACATAATCTGTGAACAAAGCTAGTGACTTGTTTGATATTTGTAAGACACAAGTACTTTTGGCATTGTGTTGCTCAACAATAAAACTGTGCTGTCCAACTCTGAATCTGTATCTGACAACTTATTCCACAAGAAATAGATCTGCTGGGAGAACAAAAGAAACTGAAAGGGTTTGAAGGGGCAAATGAGTTCCTGTGAAGTGTAAAGTTCCTTCCTCTCAAGGAGGTTATATGTTAGAACTCGGTGTAACTGCCTGTGTTCATGGAAGGCCAAAAAGCAGCTGGTATGACAAGGAATGCACCTCCCACATTTCAATGTACTGGGAATTTTAGATGAGTCAAGCGATCTCTGCAGGTGGTCAACCTGGACAGAAGATGTCATTGTTAGAAAGGGAACAATGTGGACAGCAGTTTCTATAGGGATTCCTTCCATTCATAGTTCAGGATTGAGAATTGGAGCCTACGCAGGAAACGTGCATGGGAAAAGACACATGGCTGTCCAATATTTCTCATTTAAAGGAAGAGTTTTCCAATGTTACTCATGTCCAAATGCCACATCAATGTCAGTGAGGAGCAGGTGGTTAAATATGGAAATCCACAAATCACCACGGTTTGTTTGAAGCTTGGCCAATCTTGTAAGCATGGAATCCTGTTCCTTCTTGGTGTTAGCACAGCAGATTTAATCACTTTATATTTAAAATCTTTTTGTCGTATTTCTCCTTTCTCTTTCTCTTCTTTTCAATCCATGTTTCTTTCACTCTTCTTATTTTTCTTTCTGAACCTGATTTTATTTTCCATTCATCCCGTCTAATTTCCGTTTCCTACCCTGTCCTCGCACTGTTTATTTCACAGGTCTTCAAGCTGAAGTACTAAGGAGATGCACAGTTGCTTGTCCTGACCTGTCACTTCCCAGGTGCCTGCTTTCCTTCATTGAACCTCACATTTTCATCAAGATAAGAAGGAGCAGAATGTAAATGTGAAACTTCTGATGATTGGAAAATTGATTAGCTTTACACCTAAAACAACCAATGGGTTGTGGTGGCAATTAAAAGTACAAAATAAACTTTCATCCTCAGGATTTTGAACAGGCATTAAATGATTTAATAAATGAAAGTTCCAATTTTGCTTTTCAAAGTCTGCTTCACACCCATTTTTGAGTTATAGGTTAATTGGAATCACTGAGACCACAACAGGATTTTGAAAACAACTAAACAATCTACTCTTAGCCAGTCCAGATGAAAGGTCTCAACTCAACAGGTTGACTGTCCATTTCCCTCCATAGCTGCTGCCTGACCCACTGAGTTCCTCCTTCTCCTTTGTGAGTCGCTCCAGATTTCCAGCATCGGCAGTTTCTTTTGTCTCCAAAGATTCTACTTTTACTGGTTTTCACTGAGGGATAAGTACCGTCCAGGACATTCAGAAGAACTATTTGACTACCTGAAAGGATCTTGCTCTAAACATTATCTGCAAAGCTGTGCTTCTGACAGTGCAGGAGTTCCTCCATATTTCATTAAAGATTTGCAATGATGTATTTTGTACAACCCAATGTAATTATGAACTTAGACATCAAGGTGATGTAAACCAACCAACAATCCCAAATCATTGCTTTGTGAATGATGACCTTCTTCATAATGAGTCTTGCAAAGGGTAGAGTTATGAATCATCATAAATTATGAAAAGCAAGGGAAAGAGGAAGCAGTTGCATGTTATAAATTATATCCAACATTCATTATATCTGGATTTTTCCTTTACCGAGAGATCATTTTAATATTTAAGTACTTCAGCCTTTATCCTTTCAGCTTATGTCAAGCCATTTTGACTGAACCCTGCAATCTGATATATGACATTCAGAAAAACAACCTATTTTTATTAATAATATGAATGTTCAACATGGCAAACAGTAATACAGTAATTCATTATTAGAGTTTTATTTATATTCCTACAAAAGTGTAGCTTCTCTACCCTGAGGCAAAATGGCCAAGGTTCTAGTCCCACTGAGGAGTATTCTAGCTGAGACCCCTGTATGTTGCTGAGAGAGCTCTGCACAACTGGAAGTCCCATCCTTTGGGTGAGACATTAAACTAAGATCCTGCCTGTCCTCATGGGAGAACATGAAAATATTCTATGGTATTACTTCAGGGAGGATTGGTGCTTCTCACCTGTCCACTGAGCCAAAATTTAACCTTCACTCAACACCACTGAGAAAAAAGTTATGTGAATATTATAACCTTGCTACTTGTGGGAGCTCGCTGTGCACAACTCGGCTGCCATATTTTCTTCATTACGCTAATATCATACTTCAAAAGTTTCTTTTCTCAGCTAGAAAGCATTTGGGATGTTCTGAAAGGCATGTGACACGTTGTGTAAAAATTTCTTTCCCACTTTCGATGACTTGGGGCACCATGAGAAGGAGGAGTGCAATAATATTGTAAGATTTCCAAATGAAACATATGTGGATAAAGTTTACATTTTTGCTGTTTAAATATATTTTGATGTTGTACAACCCCTTTCATTCTGGGCTTTCACACTTTAAGTAATAGCTTTCCAGCTATATATAAAACTGTGATAACAACCATATTGTTGGTAGGCTTAAACAAAATGGGAGCCGAGCTGCTGTCCCAGTATAACCCTAGATTCCCACCCTAGATCATTGAGTTCAAGCTCCAGCTCTGACTGGTAATGATACTTTGCTTACACCCCACCCAGCCTGATTGGAAGCATTCAGGCAGTTTTCTGATTTTGATTTCACAGCTGGAATACTGAAAAACAGCTGCACTCCCTGGCCTATGAATAAGAAAGAAGTGAAACAAGTATCTATCCAAAGAGTACACCCTTCCATTGAGCCACCCTGCACTGCTACTGGAGACCAAAAAAGGATATTGCTCTTGGTTATAACCAGAAGGAGGAAGTGTAAAAGTGTTTTTTTAAATGACAAGTTTAAATATAATACCGTTCGCTTACTGAAGGTCTGTAATTAGATTTTGATTTTCTATGTGCTCAAGTAGATTAATTTCAGTTTTGTATTTTCATCAGAAGATGGGCAGTCATTTTATTGATTGAGGATGCAAAAGAATGTACTTTGTTTGTGGTTAGACCTTTCTTGGAAAGCTATACTCAGCTGGGTTCCATTCTGTGCATTAGGAGAAAGTATCACACAAATTTACTGATGTATCTGAATTGTCCACACATCCCTCACCTTCATGGACTTTTCGTAACTAATACCAGATTATTATTGAAGAAGTTGTCTGACTTTTGTGTAGCTCTGACGTTATAGATATATCTAACTGTCCTCCAACCATGTTGCATTAAGTTCCCTCGGAGTAGTTCGGCAAGCAGCTTGTATTGTTGATTCTGACAACCAGGAAAGCCTGTTATTATCTACCATGGAGATGGCTTTGGAACAAGGAGTCACTGAAAATTAGCAGATGACCATTACTTGTGAAATTAAGGGTTGGCAATTGTAAAGTAGTATTTCCTACAGGTTTTGAGAAGGTGCCCATATTGTTACTGGATACTGTGTTCTCCAAAATGCCTCCAGGCAATGGAAAACTGAATTGCGGCTTGTTCTACCTAACAATTAATGTTAATTTTGGAACCTTAATGTACTCTAATTGGTCTAAATCCATGTAAAATTTTGAAAGACATAGTTTGGGAAGTTTTTCCGGGGAATGCAGATCAATAGTCTTTGAATGACTCCAAAGAAACTAATCACTGCCAGTGGACCTGTTTCCTCAAGCAGTTCCCTCTGCTTGAGATAGAAAAATCAGAATTTCAGGACAGCATTCCATCTAACAACAAAAGGTTTGGACATTAATGAATCACTTTTCACCTGAGAGGAGTGAACAAGTCGAACAAACATCGGATGGGATTTGAATGCAGATGTTTCTGTGCTGAGAATCCATAAAAGGCTTGGTGGTTAGGTCCATTTACATTTTGGACATAGTTGTTGCTGAAGTATTCATCACCACAGGATGCAAAATGCTGGGCACAAATGATAATTACTGCTTTAGGAGTGTCATGCAAGGAGTTGTTCTCTGGGTTGCTACAATTCCAAGAGCAGTCTGTGAAGAGCCTTTGCATAAGCTACTCAATCAAAATATCTGCCTTGGCCCTTGATGTAAATTCCATATCATTCCACATACTGTAACTCTATATTTGGGATTGATCTAAATTTGATTTAAATCACTGCTAAAGCATCAGACGAGAATATACTTGCTGGAACTCTAAACTGCCTGCATTCCTGTCTAATAGAAATGACCTTAGAGATTCCTTTTGACTCTATTACCCCAGCTTAGCCATGAAATAGATCTAGGATGCCATCTGTGGTCACCAGGCAACACTTCCCTGACATTGAAGCTATATAAAACTTTGGTTAGGTTGTGTGCATTTCTGGTTGCCCCTTTACAGGAAGGTTGTGGAGGCTTTGGAGAGGGTGAGAAGAGGTTCACCAGGATGCTGCCTATATTAGAGGGCATAAGGAGATGTTGGGCAAACTTGGGTAGTTTTCTCTGGAATGTATGAGGCTGAGGGGAAGACCTGATAGAAGTTTATAAAATTATGAGGGGCGTAGATAGGGTAGAGAGTCAGAATCTTTTTTCCAGAGCAGAATTGTCAAATACTAGAGGCTGTAGCTTTAAGGTGAGAGGGGGAAAGTTTAAGGGAGATATTCAGGGGAAATTTTTTTTTACACAGAGTGGCGGGTGCCTGGAATGTGCTGCCAGAGGTAGTGGTGGAAGTAGATATGACAGTGGTGTTTAAGAAACTTTTAGATAGACACATGAAGATGCAGGGAATGGACGGATATGGATCATGTACAGGCAGAAGAGACTTTGTTTAATCTGGCATCATGTTCGGTGCAGACACTGTGGGATGAAAGGCCTGTTCCTGTGCTGTACTGTTCTGTGTTCTACGTTCCTCCAGATATCCAAAAGTACAGCTCACCACATATGGATAAAAACCCAGACAGTAACAGCAATCAAAATCCATTGTGTGGCTAAAATGGTTAACCACTCAACAAGTGTGGACCTAAATTTCTCTGTGTTGAGGAATTGGCAGGATTGTGGTGACCACAGGGATTCTACAGTCATTATGAGTCAGCAAAATGAACTGCAGTCAAATACCAACATATCAAATACTTCTGTGACCACTAACTCTGCGGAAAGTGTGACTGAAAACACTACAAGTGAATCAACTTCATGCCACAGGCCAAAGAGTTCATTCTTTGCTCATCACCAAGGACCTCTATCAACTCCAGAAGTTGAGACCATGTGGCTATTCTTAAATTCTTGACAGAAAATAAATTGCTTTCTACTGACAAGGGAGCTGACCCATACTCAAAACTACACTACCGTGAAGTTTGACTCATACTTCCACTTCCCCACATTTGGATGTTTTCCATTACCAAACCACCAAGGACTTAGACACACAGCACTGGAAACTGTATTTACTGCTTGGTGTCAAACTGGAATAGTGATGTGTCAAAGTCAAAGTGGAGTTTATTGTCACATGCACAACTGCATGTGTGCACAGATACAATGAAAATCTTACTTGCAGCAGCACCACAGGCACAGAGCATCATATAAGCAGTATTCACAAGAAAAACATAAATTAAACATAAATTAAGCATAATTTTTACAAGAAGGAACACAATTAGAACAAAAAAAACAAAGCCCATATTAATGCAAAGTGTTGCTATACTGAGGTGATGATTAGGCTTGTGCAGGTTGGTTCAGGAACCAAATGGTTGAAGGCAAGTAGCTGTTCTTGAAACTGGTGGTGTGGGACTTCAGGCTTCTGTACTTCCTGCCCAATGGGAGCTGGGAGGAGATGGCACGGCCCAGATGGTGGGGACCTTTGATGATGGATGTTGCCTTTCTGAGGCAGCGCCTCCTGTAGATACTCCCGATGCTGGGGAGGGATGTGCCCATGATGTGCAGAGTATATGCATATTATATATTATAATTTCCCCATCTATGGCTAACAATGTGCAAATTTTCACCATAAAAATCAAGACAAAGTGAAACATCTGTTTATTAAAGGCTATAAAGTTTTGTTAATAATATATTTTTGTTGGGAACAGTAGGACGAGCAGGTGAAAATTTGACCAGTTGTTGAGCTAAGGTAGAAAACAGCAAAAGACTTTAGCAACTTCCCTCAAATTGGTCTTTAAACCTAGGGTTGTGACGGTGTCAGCAGAGGCAGTGGAGACCAGTGCAGGTAAGCAACTTCATGCACCCTGCACAGACATTCCTCACAAACAGGTCTATCGCACTGCGGGTATTTGATGGGCTGATTGGCCCCTTTCTGCTCCCGAAATTTCTATGATCATTCCACAATGCACAACAGAAAACTTCAGGTTGTCACAGAAGTAAAAAGTGCAAAGAAGATTTACGAGAATGTTGCCAGGACTCGAGGGCCTGAGTATAGGGAGAGGTTGGACAGGCTAGGACTTCATTCATTGGAGTGTAGGAGACTGAGGGGTGACCTTATGGAGGTGTATAAAATCATGAGGGGCATAGGCAGGGTGAATGCACACAGTCTTTTTTCCCAGGGAAAGAGAATCAAAAACTAGAGGGCATAGGTTTAAGGTGAGAGGGGAAAGATTTAAAAGGGACCTGGGGGGCAATTTCCTCACGGAGAATGGTGAGTATGTGGAATGAGCTGCCAGAGGAAGTGGTTGAGACAGGTACAATAACAATATTTAAAAGACATTTGGACAGGGTACATGAATAGGAAAGGTTTAGAGGAATATGGGCAAAACATGGGCAAAAGGGGCTAGCTTTGCTGGACATCCTGGATGGCATAGATGAGTTGGGCCAAAGGGCCTATTTCTGTGCTGTATACGAATCTAAGTAAAACTGCTGTTTGTGGCACCTGCAGTTCCCCAACGTGCAGTCCAATACATGTTAAGAATATCCCCGGTGACCACTTAGTATAGTGCTTCAGATGTGGAAACAGAATGCCAAGTTGTGAGGAATGTATTTGGTTGTCTTGGGGAAAGATTATGTAATAGAGAGATTCACAGGGAACATCACTGCACAGTATTCTCATTGCAGCCAACATCTACAGTTGACACTTGTACACATTATTAATACTTGCTATTTTCTGCTGCATCTCAGCTGTTATCTTTTAAATCTCTTTTTGCAGATTTGACAGGACAGGTATATCTGCCCTTTTAATATTGAGTCTGAATGTGTTCCTACTGGTTTCCATCTACTTCACTCAAACCCTTCTCCCCATCCACTTGTAGCTGTAGATAAGGAGCCTTCAGAACATCCACAGTGATGGTGATGCCACAGTGATCAATCCTCAGTGAAAGTGTAGCATGAGCAAGGCATCTCAGGGCTAAGAAATGTCCTGAAAGGATCAGTGTCAAACCCAAACACCACTAGAATTAGATACACAAAGCTGAATCACTGCTGGCCATTGTTTTGTAGTCACAAAGCTACTTGGAGCAAAGATATGAGAATTCTGAATTGCTCTGTAGAATTTATGGAATTTAATAAGAAGGAAAATGGACAACAATTTCAGTTCAATATTACCAAAGAAAAAATAAATGGTAAGTTTGAAGTACCATTCTCTGCAAGTGGAATTTCATTTGTCACATTTCAGCTGGCCAAAATGTCTAAGCAGTTCAGTTGTCAGTTATCAAAAAGTGAATCTCTGTCAACCACACAGTACCATACAGTGCTGTCAAAAGTCCCTGTAAAACATGCAACCACCAATTCCCGATTACAAAAGAGACTTACATTTCCATATCACCTTTCACATCCCTTTTGGGATTTCCCAGAGTACTTTACTGTCAACAAACTGCTTTTGAAGCATAACCACTCTTATAGTATGGAAAATACTGCTTGCAATTTCTGAACAGTGAGCACCAACTTAAGTGAGTCTAAGTATAAATATAAAAACTGAGTGCACTAAGAGATAAGACTTTTAATGCATAACTGTATCAAGTATAACTGGCAGTTGTGAGTAACTGTGTTCAGTAAAAGGTGTTCTGTTGGTAGCTGTACCTCTGTTAGTTGCCTTTGTAAGAGGAGCCCATGGACATGACATTCATAAATAGTGGTGTAATAATGGCCCACCAATCTTTAGAAGTGATGAGTGAGGAATGAATTCTGGTGGGTCTTCTCAGTTACCATGGGATCTTTTACATTCCTTCCAAGAGAGGACAGGACCATAGTTCAGCCTTTCATCTGAAAGGCAATTCCTCTGAGTTGGAAACACTCTCTCAGTGCTGCCCTTGAGGTCAGCCCAGATCTGTGTGCACAAGTCTCGAGAGGGGAGTATGAAACCCATAACCTTCTGACTGAAGGGAGAATATGAATCACTGAGCAGTGGCTGACAGTAGACTTCCACTGATTTCCCTGGTGTTGATTTTGGGTAAGAGTTTCCTTTGGAGAGAGTTGAAGTTTGAACGCTCTCTTTACATAGACACTGCTGTTCCACGATGAAGAAAGGCAAAGAACATCTTTCTTTTAAATAAATTCTTCGTAAAATGCAAAACTAGCTCAATGGAGGTACATTGCCAGAGTGCAACGGCAAAGATGGTGCATTGTATTGCACCAGTGAACTGTTTTATGTATGTGAACAACTAGGCATTAATTTAGTACTGGGAGTTTAATCACATTAAACAACTGTCGTAGCAAATCCATGGCCTTTATTACAATAATTTGCAGATGTGAAGCAAATCCTCTTGCTATAATGATGTATACAAGCCTTGTTATCAACATGAAAAAGTGCAATTGACTTCCCATCTAGAGCTGATATAATGGATTGCATAAAAGCACATGCATTTTCTTGTACCATGTTACTTCACCTACCAAGATATCGACATGAACAGTAAGACTTACCATGGACAATATCTAGCTGATTAACAGCCTTTACCAAACTCTGAAAAAGGAGACTTGCCCCTCTATCAGTTCTAAAGAATGTTGATCTGCACATCTTGTACGCCTCAGTACAGCTGTGAGATATGAGCCTCCACTTGGGAATTGAGTCCAGCAGATGAAAATGTTCCAAAATGGTTTCATGAGGAAGATATGCAGAGTTAGTCATCGGGATTAAGTTGTAAATTCATCGTCACTTCAACAACTAGTTCCCTGGTCATTCTTCTGCAGAGCAGATGCTGTTTGGGTTCTGTTCGTTATGTGACAAATTCTCAACAAATGGGGAAAAGATTATTCAGAGCCAGAAAGGAAAGTCTGGAGGCAGATCATTGCAAGTTTGGAGACGACTGTTGGAATTAGATCTGTTAGTGAGATCTACACAGATGGGGCAGAAATGGAGACAAGTCTTAGTGGAGAAGACTTATTTGTTTCCAGACATGATCTGAAAAATGATCATGATAATCCAATGGAACATTAATTCCTTGTGATGTTTTTGATGCTTATTTCAACCTTGCAGTGATAACTCATTGAAGTCACTTACCACATGACTTCTTCTCATTCATAAGGTGAGGGCATCACTGGCAAGGTCAACATTAATTATCCATGTTGCCCTTGAGAAGGTTGTAGTGAACTGCCTTTCTGAGCTGCTTCAGCCCTGCTGGTTTGGGGATTCTAATCAATCCTGAGGGAAGAGTGATATATGTTCAAGTCACGGTGGTATGCAGTTTAATAAGGAACCTGTGGGTGGTGGTGTTCCACTGCACCTGCTGCCCTTGTCCTTCTCAATTGTAGAGGTTGCGGGTTTGAGAGGTGGCATCGAGAGGTCTGGCTAACGGGCTACTATTATCGCTGTCTGCTGCTATGTAAAAGAATGGCACCACTCACCGAAGCTGGCAGATGCAGTGCTCAGATCCATAGCAGACTCTTCTCTCTTTCTCTACTAGGCTGCTGAAGCTTAGTGGATACCAGGTTCTTAAGGCACAGCCTCAGGATAAAGGGACATCCCTTTAAATCTGACATGAGGAGGAATTTCTTCAGCCAGAGAGTGGTGAATCTGTGGAATTCATTGCCACAGGGGGCAGTGGAGGCCAAGTCATTGGGTGTATTTAAGGTTCTTGATTGGTAAGGGGGGGGTAGAGTTACGGGGAGAAGGCGGGAGAATGGGGCTGAAAAAATAATCAGCCATGATTGAATGGCAGAGCCAACTCCATGGGCCGAAATGCCTAATGCTGCTTCTATATCTTATGTTCTAACTAGGGCTCCAGCCATTCACCTGGATGGTTGAAAACCCATGGGAAGATTCGTCCCAATTTTGTGATATGAATTTGGTCAGTTTTTTTTCCCAACTTCTCTTTGGAGAAATTAAATGAGCCAGAATCCATCCAGGGAAGTTTCAACTCAACTTCCAATTGAAGGTCAGACTTCCAAGTGACCTGAGGCAATCAGGCAGTGGGAACTGGTAGTGGAGCCCTTGCTCCGACCCTCACGAGGAGCATTCTGCACGGACACAGGGCCTTCCCTGGTGTAATGTGGTCACATGGTGTAGGGGTAGAAGAATAAGCCCCACCCATAACAAAGTTATAAAAAGCTTGGCAGCTGGCTAAGCCACACCCCCGTTTAGGCAGGCTGTCAAACAATCTGAATTCTTCTGCTGTTCAAAACATTCAGAAAGTCTTAAAAACAATTGCAATAGAACAGAAATGGGATTTGTGTTGGATTGGGTGGTTGATATCACGAAATCGGTGGTCCGAAGGGCCTGTTTCCACGTTGTATGACTCCATGATTGCATAGCTATAAAAATCCTTAAACAATTTTAAAGAATTAAAAAACTTGCAAGCTTTAAAACCATTTAAGAATATTCAAATAATTTGACAATCTTAACTGACTTGTGTTTACCCCTGGCTGTCAATTGCTGCAGTGAGGTGAACAGGGAGACATTCTCCGGGACAGGTTCAATGTGGCACATGGTGCAGGTTCATAGAGTCATCGAGTCATACAGCACAGAACCAGGCCCTTCGGCCCACCATGTCCATGCCGTCTTTTTGCTCACCTACACTAATCCCACTTGCCCGTGTTAGGACCATATCCTCCTAAGTGCCTGTCTAAATGCCTCTTAAACGTCATTATTGTATCTGATTCCAGCACCTCCTCGGGCAGCCAGATATCAACCCCTCTCCATGTAAAAACTACCCCTTTGATCCCCTTTCATACTCCTTCCTCTTACCTTAAACTTCTGCCCTTTTCTTTTTGATACCAATAGGTAAAAGATCTTGTCTATCAATGCCTTTCAAAATCTTACAGACTTCTTTTCTTTTTCAATCTTTTTTATTGGTTTCAAATCAATACAAATGGTATATGGCATCAAAGTTTGTACACATCTTACAAA
>JARFYF010000060.1:26154715-26164770 GCA_030265395.1 Rhina ancylostomus | reverse complement strand
GAAATGAAACCTCCCCAGAGGCCACTGCAGAATATTTAAATGCATTTCAATTGCATCTTCCAGCATTCTGAAATGTATTATGATTCAACATTTGAACTAAAATTAAGCAATGGTTTGATGCGGGTGAAGAGGTGGACTTTCAATTAGATTAAGAATTCAGATTTACAAGGAAATTCCGAACCACATAATTTTGATCGTCCGATAAATTAAAGTGATCAGTGGGGAGGCTGTCTGCACCAGACTCAATACTGCTAGAGCCTGTATGCTCCACTACCTCCTCCAAACGCACCATTAGGCAGCATGGACATGGCAATTTGATGTTTTGTTTTCCCACTCCAGTAACTCTAAGGGGGACCAGGCGACCATACAGAGCACTAACACAGGAAATCACATATCCTTGATTGCTCTAACCCATTACCCATCTCTTGGTGCTCTTCTCATTATCTCTGAGAATGACTATTTCCTTTCTGTGAGATGAAACATCAAGAAGGCAGAACTAATTGGTTCAATCTAAAGCCAAGGCTTCCTCCAATGCTAAAACTGCTACTTCTAAATTGCCTTTAAATGCAATGCAACTCAAATATAATATTTAAGTTGGACCAACTAATATTCACCAATAACATTGTATTTCATTAGGAAGTGCTAAATCTACTGATTAAATTGCTCAGATGTAATAGTTATGAACCATGAATGACTGTTAGAGACTGAGGGTGACTATCTTAAATTTGGCTGAATGTTAATAATTGGGCACGTGCCAAGTTGGGGGTCCCCAGAGAAACTTTGTGTGGGTTTCACGGGTAGATTTCAATGTTGCATTGAATTCCCAGTATTGCAGGCAAATGCGAGCTCACCCAGTCTTATGGCTTTCATTCCAGTGGGTTACTGCAGTATCAACATCTTGTTTCATTTTCTGCATGGACGCAAGCTGCCCCACTTGTGTTCTGATTTGCCTTAAAGTCAACCTTAACAAGCCTTGAACAATACCAACTTCATTAACGTACTTGAGTGCTGGTGCTAAAATACTTCAAAGTATAAAATGGTGATCTACCAGTCCTGTTCTGTTCACTCATGGCTTGTTTCATTAGCTGATGAACATAAAATGTTGCCTGACCCCTGAGCTTACAAAATTGGTGTCAAATCTCCTGTAGTTGACCCTTATCAAATCGTTTTGATTAACAATGTAATGTTTGTGTTTTAAATTTTGATTCCTCAACCTCAGAACACTCCAACGTACTTTACAGCCATGGAGTACTTATGAAGTGTAGTCACTTTTACAGTGTTGAAAATACAGCTGGCAATCTGCACACAACAAACTCCCTGAACGGCAATGCGGTAATGATTGGATAATACAGCCCTCCAGCACTGAACAAGACCAATTTGGTCCACTGATGCTGTGTTGACTCTGTAATATTAATGCCTAGAAATTGGATGAGAGAAAATCCATTTGTCCCCAATTTTATGCGTTAATATCGCATAACATGTAACTTGGGTCTTGTTTTGTAGCATTTGCATGCATATTATGATGAAATCTCACCCATTGGAAAATTGTACCAGGCACTAATGCTATTTCCCTGTCATATTTTGTGCATATAATGAAATTATCAACATGCAAAGCACTTTGTTTAATGGAAATTGGATTAAAAGTCATGATTCAGGAACTGTATTAATAGTCCACAGTTCAACAGGTACATCACAAAGTGATGAAAGCTGTATGATTTAAATGGGCAATGTTTTTATGTTTAATTAAGTAGTCATCATTTCAAATGAGTTTTACTTCAACAGAAATATCAGGCACAATATGGAGTGAGAGTCATAGTTCCCAGTTCACTCCAGACCCAAGTGGCCCCCCCCCCTTCCATCACTATAATTGAACTGCAGCTTAGATGACATGTTGTTTGAACCTTCCCCTCCCTCCATCCAATTTCTTGCTCTGCCCTTTGTAAAAAATTGGGTTTAACCTGCCAAATGATGTGAATTATACTCGCACCTTCTCACACCATTGGTGCCACGATTTTACAGTGCTTTTGCTGACTTTTATGCCAATGTTAAACACTCATTTAACACATCAAGATTTGTGTAATCCAACCTCTGGGCACAATCGCGGCCCAGATGTTCAGCAAATTTCCTGTATTTTCCCTTTTTGTTGAAGTTTCAGATAATCAATTCCAGTCCCACCAACGGAACTTTGACATCTTATTGGCACACAGAGCAGAAGAAATTAGGATGAGTAAAACATTCTTTAGCTCCTACATTCTCACATTCAGACTTGATAAAATACTGCCTGTCAAAACTCTGACAACTGCTAAAACATGATAGGTGCACCTCTAAAAACATTATCATTTCGTATCGAGGATTAATATATAACACATTCTGCTCAGTCTGGATGTCTCTCATAGCACTTCAGTGCTTGATATTAAATGGTTAAATTTGCACCATAATCCAGCTGCGCTCACAACTGAATCTTACCCTGGTATGGGGAGGAACTGCACTACCTTGGAGGGCAGTTAATTAACAGACCCAACTGTGGGAATGATTCATTTGTTTATACAATTTCAATGAAAGTATTCAGTGCAATAAAACTTTAGCTCCAACCACAAATCTGCATTGCGGGACCCATGTTTTGTGTTGTGTCTGCTCAGATCACTTTCTGACAATAAAAGAACAGCGGGTAATGAGTGAAGTTCTATCTGCCTACTCTACAACTTGTTTACAGTGTATGTACATTGACTCTAATGTTCTACCACTTAGATGAGATGAAGCTGCTCAGTGATACAAAGTGTCAACGTGCTTTGAACAGTCACGATTGGTGCACTGATCACATTTGACTGGATCTCCAGCCAATCTGTTACCAGTCTTCAGAGCTCACTTTGATCTAGGGTGGTGCGGGGGACTATCTGCTGCCAAGAGGCAGGCTTCCAGCCAACTTAGAGCTGGGTAGGGGCTTTCCAATCGAAAGTGACAGGTTGCAATGACAATCTTAGCTTGAAGCCTTTGAAGATATTTTATTCACATGGTACCAGTCTCTGGAGAAGAAACTGTCTATTCCATTTTAACAATTTACTCGATTAAAAACCTTTCATATATATTTCCTGTAAATCATATTTATGAGGATTGTGGTTCGGATCTTACAAAATAGATTTCTCTCCCGTTTGATGAAACAAATGGATCTCTAGTTTGTTTCGTCAACTTGAAGTGGTGAAACTGTTCTCCAGATGAGCAGTATGCCCATCACTGCAGACCTTTGGACTAAAATTCCTTCTGAGCCCCTTTTTTACAGAATTATAAACTTAACACCACAAGTAGATCCCAACATATTGATGCAATCATGAAGGCATGCCAGTGGCTCTATTTCATTAGCGGTTTGAGGAGAGTTGGTATGTATGTCATCAAAGACTCTTGCAAATATCTAAAGGTGTACGGTGGAGAGCATTTCTGACTGGTTGCATCACTTTCTGGTATGGAAGCTCCAATGTGCAGGTTCGAAAAAGGCTACAGAGGGTCTTAGACTCAGCCAGTTCCATCACGGGCACAACCCTCCCCACCATTGAGGACATCTTCGAGAGGTGGTGCCTCAAGGTGGCGCCATCCATCGCGAAGGACCCTCACCATCCGAGACGTGCCCTCTTCTCGTTACTACCATCGGGGAGGAGGTACAGGAGCCTGAAGACCCACACTCAATGATTTAGGAACAGCTTCTTCTCCTCCACCATCAAATTTCATGAACCCTATCTTGTTATTCCTTTTTTTGCACTGTTTATTTATTTTGTAATTTAAAGTAATTTTATGTCTTTGCACTGTATTGCTGCCACAAAACAACAAATTTCATGCAAGTCAGAGATAATAAACCTGATCCTGAAGGCTATTTGGCCCTCTGTCTTTAATGGTTGAACAACAGCTACCCAGCTCAATCCCACCTTCCAGGGCACGGTCTATTACCCTGAAGATTACGGCTGTTCAAAGACACAACCAAGCGTGGTGTAAACAAAGTGAGGGTTTCTGCTTTCAGGCAGCAAGTTCTGGACCCCACATCCTCTGGACGGAAAACATTTTCCTCATCCCCCATTTACCAATTACTTTAAATCTTATAACCCTTTGACTAATGGAAATATATTCTTCCTATTGACTCCACCCAAGCTCCTCATTTGATGCACCTCAACTAAATCTCCCCTCACAGCAAACAACACAAGCCTATCCAAACTTTCTTCGTGACTACAATTGACCAGTCCTGCCAATGTCTTTGTAAGCCTTGTACAGATCATACTTCACTCTGCTGAGTTTGACTGTTTAATCCCTGACTGCTATTTAAGTCTCCAAATAAAACCTGTAAAATTTAATTCTATAGATTTCTCCTGGGAATGGCAGCCCTGAACACAATATATAGTAGCAGCAGTGAGGCATGCTCTGACTGCAAAGCCTTGAAATCTATGGAGCTGGATTTCAGATGCAGAGAGGCAGAGTATAGTGTGCTACCAATACTACACAACACGTTAACATTGCTACCTGGGTTTGAGGTTCTCGCAAGTTATGCTCCAGATCCACTCAGATATCCACCTCATCCTGTGTCCTAATAGTGAAGCACATGTGCAGCTATTTAAAGAACCTCCTTGAGCTGTAAGCAAAAACCCCTTGAGTCCCTGGTTTAATTGCTTCCACGCCTCTGTCTAGCTGTCCTGGGAAGATGATGCTGGGCTCGCTCACTGAACCGTTGCTGTCTCTGCGGTGGCAGCGCTCCCAGAGCCCTGACAGTGGCTTCCGTACAACCAAGCACTCAGTCACTTAGAAGGAATCAAGTAATGGGGGAATATATATGCCAGACAGGGAGAAGGCAGGAAAGACTCCTTCCCGAAAGATTGGTGGGTGAAACAGCTGTTACAAAAATCCAACAGCTTCACATTCACTTTTACCAGTTTAACAATAATATTCAAAACTACTGCTGTGAGAACTGAACTCATATTTTCTAGATTAATCACCTATGTCCCCAGTTTACCTGTACAGGAACATAATACCTATCTGACTGAATCCCTAAAATAACAGGCCAAAAAATTATCCTCTGTTGTATGCACTAAATTCACAATGTAGTGATGTGATAGGTTGAAACTGTAACTAAAACCAGTTCCACTGATGTGTTTAGCACATACATCAGCCTATGACTTTTCTACCCCGCAGGAAGTTGAATCAGGGGATGGAAAATTCCTTCTCCCACAATTCTTTCCTCAGTGTTGGAGACAGGAGGTGAACAATTCCAATGCAATGTGAATGGGAACAGATTTGAGGGAAAGTCAGGAATAAATAATCTGGGCCACCTTGGTGTTCTTTAGATTTCCAATTTCTGAGATTAACTCAGTTTTCTATTTCCATCTTTGTCCTCTCCAACTTTACCACCATAAAAACGCAAGTAACATTTCCCATCATGAGTGTGCATGTCAATTTGGAGCTATAGTAACTCCTCATTAGTTTATTTGTTTCTTTAATCAAAGTATTAAAAGGTCACGGATGAACACAGAAGATTCCACATCTTGAGTAATTCATTTACTCTGCCTAAAGGAATGATGTCTGGAACAGGTTGAAATTTGTAATAAAAAGTGTAAATTCTGGTTAACTTGACAACATACTGTACACTAACTTCACAGTTGATGTTAAATGAAACACTTCCATTTCGTTTACATCTGCATGAACCCAAAAACCCTGCAACAAAATTAAGGTTATAGAACAAGAGTTCACTCTCCTCAACAGTCTGAAAGCGGGCATGATTTTGCAGAAGATTGGCATCGCTAATATTTGCATCCTGTACTTAAACAAAGTCAATGAAAACTTCTGATAAAACCTAAAAATTGATTTATTCCTTTCATACCTTCTTGCATCCTCATTCATCAATTTTTTTCAATAATTTGGGTTAATTATGAAAAGCCACAGAAACACCAAGTGTTTCCAAGGACAAAGATACCTATTTTAGATTATTTCTAACGAAGCACGACACAAAACTGTGATGAATTTATGACAAACATTAATTTAGAATTGTTATTCGATAATCAAAGAGGCTACAATAATTTGATAATGTTGAGATACAAAATTATCATTGTCAAAACAGATGAGGAATTAGAAGCTGCATGCTTGTCAACCATCATTTCTTGAGATAATTCATTTCTTTGATGAATAATATAATGCTAAGATCACTTGAATCCAGTTTTGTAGAGAACTGCTTCTACAATCTTCTATGACAAAACAACATAAATTCTTCCTGGATTGTATATGCTAAATAATGTAGAAGCACTGAACTATGCATCTAAAATTCACTGGTCAGTGGATTTGAGTTCAGCAGCAGAGTACAAGCACTACATACAAAACCCATACAGTGGAGGGGCAGCTTCAACTCATGGGATTATTTAACAAGAGTTTAGGTGACTTCATGAAAAACAAAGGACAAGCTTGACTTGTTTAATAGGACTGAATATCTACCTTTATAACACAAGCTTTTTGGACAACTTATATTTGTTACTTCCTTTTTAAAAAGAAAACCTTTAATTTGTAAATTTCTTGGCAAACACTATAACCCCCTGTTCTGTATCTCCATGTCACCCTGCAAATCACATTCTATCCTGCCATCAACATGTCCTGGTGTTCCTCCAACCTTGTAATTTTACCAAACTTAAGCTAAAGCCACATGAGGCACTGCAATGGTAGGACAAGACTGCTCATCACTACCTTCCAGGGAACCTTGGACGTGCAGGAAATGGGTAGTTCATGGTTGGCACAGACTCCACCATCTCAATCTCGAGTACTGCGTTCTGATGGCAACCATGACTTACCTTTATAACACAAGACTAGTGTTTATGATGTGATTTTGGGATACTTACTCCATACTGTATATTCCTAAAACCATCAACTTTTAGTTTTCTATTATAATGTTACGTACACAATATGTAGCAGTTCAATGCTCCTGCTATCTAACAAACTATCAGAAATAGTTCACGGTCCTAATAAATAGATCTACGATAAGAAATAGTTTGATACTGGCAATTTAAATTATCAGATTAACTGTGAATGCTAGCCAATGGGATTGTTCATATTATACTTCAACCATATTAACCTGATATAAATAAATCGTTCTCAAACTCTCTTTTACAAAATCTGTCATTCAATGATGCTTAAATGTAACCAGCACTAGGCAAAAGGAATAACATTTCAAACAACAGTTTTCAGAAAGCCTTTTGTCTCATCTGACTATTTTCCAATGTAAGTCTATTCACAAAAAAGTTGACCTCAATAGTTCAGCTTTGGCTATTCCAGCTTAGTTCAAATGCAAGAAAAACATCCCACTCTCAATCATTACCTAAGCACAAGCTATTTTGCTGAGACAATTATATTTCAATGGATCAAAATATAGGATCTGAATAAGGAACTATGTGTGCTAAAAGCAAGACAATATTATCATTTTATCCCTTTACTTAGACAACTCTGATCAAAGCATTCTATGAGAGTGCCCAAAAGGGAGCAATGTAACGTTCAATCTTTTCTGGTGTCTGTCAATGTGGAATCACCTGCAGACTCCAAGTGCTGTTTTATTCTTTACACTGAGAATTGGCCCAGATTCAGGGCCTAGCCTGGATAAGTGATTTAAGAAAGAGGGTGGCTCCGAACAATGTATAGGTCTGTGTTACCAACCCGGATATGACTGAAGAACAGAACAGACCATAAACGAATCTCTTCACCTTCATTACAAGGCACTCAAGTCAACACTAATTGAAACAAAACACTGGGTTACATCACTGGAAGGCTTCAATAGTCCATTTGGTAGAATTGTAAGAAGTCAGACACAGTTTCCCTTCCTAATGTGAAACACATATATAAAAAATGTTGCATCCACAAAAAAGCACTTCAAAGAATATTTTTGGACAACTTGCATTTGGTTTTGGGGGAATGTGTTAATGGAAAATGAACAGTGTGAAAGTTACTGTGGAGACAAAGGCGACATTTTAAATCACTGCTGTCACTGATCTTGCCCTGCTTTTGAAGACCATGATGAGTGTTTTGCTAAATTTATATAAAGAAGTATAAAATGCTGGCATAAAGCAGGATATTAAACAGCCTATCAAAGAAATCTTGACAGTACCGATTAACCAAGTGCACTGCATAAAATTCTTTTATTACAGTTCTCTCACTCTGAATAGATTCAATTGCAATCAATCCAGATGTTAATAGATGCCAAAATATATGCCAATTCTAACCCAGTGGGAATCATATTGCATTATTTACTTATTATGGTAACTATTAAATTGATCTGTGGATGTAAGCAAGTTGCTGCAGAGCATTCCGTACACGGTATACACTGCGGTCATGTGCACTAGTGTTTATGGTGGTGAATGGATTGCAGCTCCCGTAGGCTATTTTGTCTCAGACTGTGTTAAGCTTATTGTGAGTTGTTGCAACTGAACCCATCCAGGTAAATGGAGAAAATTCCATCACGTACGTCACTCGCCCTTCTAAGTGGTGGAAACTTTGGGGAGTTAGGCAAGCCATCCATCACAGAATAGACAGACCATGCCCTGTTTCAGTAAGCACAACATTTGCATATCTTGTCCAGATGTTGACTCAGAGGTGGCAATGATAATGCCACTGAATGTTAAAAGGACATGGCTGGACTTTCTCATGTAGAGATCATCACTGACAAAAAAACGATTGGTACAAATGATACTTGCTGCTTCACAGCACAAGCTTGGATGTTGTGCACTTCCAACATGTGGCACAGACTATTTTAATCACTGATGAAATGTGAGTGCAACTTAACACCGCAATCATCTGTAAACATCTCTACTTCTGGAGATTACTGAAGCAGCTGAAGATAATTAAGCCTCAAGTACTAACCTGAAGACACTTCTTATCCCAAAGAGCCTCTGGTATAATCTCCAGAAGTTCAGATGACCTACATCAAATAACCATAACCATCTTCCTGTGCGGAAGGTACTTCTCCAACTAATGGAAACTTTTCCCTTTGATGCCCAGTGACTTTGTTTTACCTGGGCTACCTGATGCCACACTCTGGCAAATGCTGCTCTGATACCAAAGATCTTTTGTCATTGTTTGTAATGGGGTCTGGTGTTGTGTGGTCCGGGCTTTAATAGGAGTAGGGAGGTGTCACATGATAGCAATGCTGATGTCCTTCTGGGGCTTATGACAACCACCTTACATCACTTTGCTAATGTTGCCTGGGCTGAGAGAATTCATTAGATTTGTCTTGGTTCTTGTAGATAAGAGAAAGCAGGGCAGTTGACAATATTACTGTCATTTAATTACATGCAAAGGAAATAGGTGTCTGATCCCTAGGGATCAGAGGCTGAGAGGGGTCAATGGCTTGACACTTGGTGACATTGTGTTCTCCATGTGGACCGTGTGGCAAGCTCTCATGCCAGTACTGTTATGGGCAGATGCATCTGCATCAGCTGTGATAGTGATTGTCATCAAATAAATGGTTCCTTTGTGCTCACTGGTTCATTCACCATTTAAGATGTAGCACAAATACTTCAGCTGATTCTCAGTCTTTTTCTTTATATTCCAGTATGATTCATACCATAAGAGTTCTATCAATAAACAACCAATTTACAAGTCAATATGGACAGAGCGAAGGACCAGAGACAGAATTCAGGTGGTCAGGAACTGTTTCCTCATTTTAGTTTATACTGAAGCTGATTTCAGTGGAGTTTGTCCGCACAACGTGGCAATGCAGTTGAAGTGATGGCTGTATGCAAGAGAACTGCAGTAAGAAGACCCACAGCCCAGTGCAGACTGAAGCTCACCCATCCCTTAAACCAACTACTGACAGTCAGTGAAGACAAAAGACTGCAGATGCTGGAAACCTGAAAACAAAAATAGGAAATGCTGGAAAATTCAGCAAGTCAGGCAGCATCCGTGGGAAAAGAAACAGTTAACATTTCAGGTCAAACACCTTTCATCAGAAGGTGAGAAGAGACAAAATAAGTTGAAGTTGCAGAACATGTGAAAGAGGGAAGGATAGGACTAAGGGTATTTATCGAGATGGTGGGGTCAGGGCTGCCTTGGTG
>JARFYF010000060.1:26119573-26129731 GCA_030265395.1 Rhina ancylostomus | reverse complement strand
TTGTGTAGGCTGATTCCAGATGGTGTAACAATTCAATCACTAAGAATTGCTTTACTCCTTTTCTGGGCAAAATAAATAAGTTAAGGAAGAAGAAAACGCCAGCACAAATCATGCTCAATCATGCAGCACTTTTCGGAACATCATGTTGGCTAGGATTATGGAACTACATGAGTTTCTGGTTCTAGATGAAGAAAAAGATTCAGTTAGCATGCATGTGGTCGTTCCATTTACACTAAGTGCTTTTTCACATTCATGCTTAATGCAGAAATGTTCAGCTAATAATCTTTTTTTGGCATTCTGCTGGGTGGACCAAAGTAATTCTCTGGCAAGAGAGTGAAGTCCAGTACACTGGGTTGTGGGAATTCTAATTCATTGACCTATAGAGTGCAAAAGGGATATTTTCCCAGACAGACAGCCAATCTCATCGAGAGAGCTGTGTTTAAGTTGCGGCTGAGCCACATCTGAACATTAATGACATGTCCTAAGGTTGAAAAAGCACCTGTTACGCTACCCTGTGTCAAATGCACCGAGTGTAAATGGTAATGGAAACTTCAGAGACGAGGCCTAAATGAAAAGAAAATGTTGCTTATTGTTTGCCGAATATAAGGAGTCTGTTCAATTGCAACCAAATAAATGCAAAAGAAAGAAATAAGATACACACAGCTGAAACCCAGCTAAACCAGCTTGCATCCACTACTCCAAAAGCATGCATGGGTGGGGATGGGGTCCATATCTCAGCCTCTTTTTAAACTCTGGATGTCGCCCAATAGGCTTCAGGAGGGGAACAAAACTACTTGCATACATGCAGTGATGCTGTGAGTTACAGGTGTTAGTCTGGAATCTGTGTTCTAACAGGCGCTTCCCTCTTAAAAACCAGAGGTTAAGAAACAAATCACAGCAAACTTCTAACAAGGTGACTGACTGTCCAGGAATTTACAAATAAGAATTTTATTTTAATTTTTAGCAGGGAAGCGCTACAGAGAAAAAAACAGAAATCTTTGCTCTTTGAAGTGTTTGTACAGCTTAAGCCAGATGTTAGTAATATTAATGGGTCACATATTTTAAACCTGTAAACTCAGCCCCAGCACACAGTTCTTGTGCAAATACAAGTAACACTGGATCAACAGTTTGCTTGAAATGACAAGATGATTATTACGTCCATTTTTGTGCAAACACAAAGCAGTCTGCAGGGCATTTGCATCCATTTATTTATTTCCTCCTCATTTTAACAGAGTATGAGGCGGGCTGAAACCATTTCACCTCAGAAGGTTTTACTCTGGGAGAAGTTAACTTTTAATGCAGTATTTTACAGGGTCCTTAAATTGATATACCTTTTAACATTATTCATCTCATTATCATTAAAGAGCCTGCCTTTTGTTATTTAAAAATGTTTGGCAATAAGATTTATATATTTAAACCAGACTATTTTAACTTTTAACTCTTTTCTATGTTTCTACATAATCTATTTACCAACGTCAATTCTTGATAAATTGCATGTTATCTGAATTTACTTAAAATTAACATAAGCTGGATAATAAAACAAAATTGATACAATGTTAGAGATCATGTTACTGTGCATTATAGGAGCAGAATTTTTTTACATCTCCAATGGTAGTCAGGTTTTTATGGAGAATTATTTTAATATTGATGTCAATAAGTTTTACATACGACCTGATGCAGTGAATCGATCCCAGGACATTTCCCATCTCTAAGCAAGTTGATTCTGCAAATTACCAGTTTGTGGATGCAACAGGGAAATTACAAATACTGCTGCCGCTGAAACGTTGGGTAGTTCCAAACCTAAAATAATGCCAGAATTACAAAAAAAACATAAACAACAGAAAATAAATCTGATGCTCTCACTCCCTTGAAGGTACTGACCGGTTGGAAAATTGCTGCTCACGTGTTACTTTGAGTTTATTGGCACCATATGCTTCACTTGAGCAGGGACTCTCCAAACAGTCAGTGCTTCAAGAAGGTGAGAACATCATGTTTGTTTTCAGTTGTTTATGATGCTGTGGGTGGTGGTGGTTAACTCACAAATCTGATTTAAACCTTCCCTGTCTGGCCCATGCCCTCTTCTAACAAGAGTTGTGACCAGGATTTCCCACTCAGAACCCAGGAGCATTAAGACTAGCTGTTAAACTCTCCTCAGGCACATCAACTGAGATCAAGAAAAACACCAGAGGACAATTCATATTTTAAGTTTCTACGATTTAGCAGCTGATGGGGAAAAAAATACTTTATTTCAAGCAAACTAAACAAAAATGTAACTTTTTAAAATGGACCCATTCTGGTTCCCATTTTTTAGAATTCACTGCAGCCCCTGTCCAGGCAGATAACCCATTTGCCATTGTATTTATTGAAGTTTTTATTATTATCAAGTACACTGTTTATTCTGTGAGCTTCACGTACACAAGGAATTTCATTGCACCCTAAACTGAATCTGAATTTATAATGCTGTTTTTCATATTTAAAAAAAAGTTTCCATTACTAATTTTATCTTTTAACTCTTTGTTCATCTTTTAGGTAGCTGAATTTGAGACATAGATTACCAATTTATTTGTTAAAACCTACCCCTAAAAGCTTAGATTGAACTAATTTAGCAACAAGTAACTGAGGATTGATGACTCCACTTTATAGATACAATTAAGTTTATCTCTGAGGCAACAAGCAAGAAGGACAAGAGCAGGAATAATCAGTTTATCAACAGAGTGCTTCGATGAGGAGACTGCTCCATGGCATATTAAGGTTAAACTCAAATAATTCAATGGCATTCTAAATAGGTTAATGGCCTAATTTATTACCAAGTTAAAAGCATTTGGTTAATGGCTTTATAGCTTACAAATAGTTGGCTGTTACAATTGAACAATTTCCATTTTACCTTTCACCCTTCTACAGTTTCATTTGACACCATAGCAATTATCTTTTAAAATGAGATTTGTTCTGTAACATTTTGGCAAATACATAAAAATGTATTTTACCAGGCAATTATAAGATTTCCATAATGCTCAACTCTATCGAACCCTTTGGAGAAACTTGTTCAATGTGTTCAATTTATTCAACCAATCAGAACAAAGATTTTACCTTCTGTTCACCAGCGTGGACGACATCATCAGCACCATGCAAGCCACATGACAAAGTCACATGATACGCACGTACATGATTGGTTGAAAGGAAAGTGGAGGAGAGCACATGAAAAATATAAAATTAAAACTGATGTAAACATGGGCAGAAATAGAGTCACAGACTGAATAAACCAAAACCAAACCAAAAAACAGTAAAATACAAATGGGGCGTTGGGATATTTAAGTCAAGCTCTCTGGTTGCAACATAGATCAGCAGTATTTCCTCTGGCTGCAATTGGAAATGAGAATGTTTAGTCGTTAAACAATTTGAAAAGAAAAATTGCAAAGCATTTTGTTACAGAAATGCAATTAGATTCAGGCAAAGCTTGAACATCTTTTCAGTAAAAACTGATCAAGATAGAATAAACTGATAATTTTATCCCAGGAAGCATCTGCTTGGGTTCTCCCCAAATAACATATTCAGAGGAAACTCTGCAGCTTTACAAATGCAGGAAGAAGCACCCCGTTTCGTGAACACTTTCTAGGTGGACTTCCATCGCATGTTATGAATTTAATCATCCCCAAAGCTCACAACAGTGTCTGAATTATAACCGCTGATTTCCATTTGATTCAGGAAAACCACAAATGGAAACGCGTATAAATTTTATTCCTTTACACATGCGATGTCAAAGCAACAATTCAGCAATTGTACAATGAGTGAGAAATGATGTGGAAGAGGTTTTCAAAAAAAAACACCGCAATGGGAGTCTTGGTTTATGTTTCAATCTGGACCATTCAGCAGGCTACAAATAATGTTCGCTATGGGAAATATTATGTGCTAATAGCTATCAGGTACAAGGGTACAAGACCACGGTATTGGAGTCCTGTAGACAGGCCCGGCAGAAATCTAATGAGAAAATAAAGAAACAATTTCTGAAATTTGAATAGCATCAATGGGTGGACAGGGCTTAGGGAAAAAACAATAAAAGAAAATGAATCAATTCTGGCATGAATTCCTACAATGCAGGGTTTTTTTTCAGTTTAGCCCCTAAACAACTGATAAAAAAATGCTTTGTTGCAGTCTTAATGTGAAAAAGGTACATTGTTTTTAGTAGGTTGCATCCGACCGTATTTTATTGCATTAAAAGTCGTCATTAATGTTCTGCTATGTTGGAATAAAAATTGGTATTAATGCTGCATCAAAATAAAATCTGCATTAATAGTTTCTTCACTAAAAGCAAAGTGGCATTAGCATTGCATTGCACTAAAATAAAAACTGAATTAATGTTTCGTTGCATTAGAACCACAGTGTGAAATAAAAGTCATAATCCAATAGGTTCCCTTTATTTTTCAAGATTTTTGAAATTACTTTTCACAAACAAAGCATCCTTTCATAATGAGTTTTCCACTTACTGTTTTTGAAATTAATTATGTCTTTCCATAATTAAATGATGACAACTCACGAATAAAATAAAATAACCTTTTAAAAACATTACTCTCTCTTAACAATGAGAAGGATATTTAAAAAGAAAACTGCTTTATGAGGGTGCCATATTAAGGAGAGAGCTGTCTAATGCTTATCCAAAGACCTGCCATTGATGGAAGAGAACTGCGCACACAGCAATTTGTTAACAGCAGCTGTGGAGATGACAAGAGACCAGTGATTCTGCAGTGAAGAGGACCAAATCCTGCTCCTTCAATGGTTCTGCCTTGAACCAGCAGAGGATTTTCTCACCAGTTTCCTCTCTTGCCATTCCTGTATCTGTGATCACTACAGTAGTGAGCTGCAGTTCAAACTCTTTACACTTGCACATGCAATCATTATTCACCAGTAGAAGTGACATCACAATGTAGGGTCTTAAATGTACAGATATGCTTGCTAAACCTGGTTAAGGAGTCACTCCTGTCAGAACTGGGGCATTTGCTCAGATCAAGTTAAGTGAAAATTTGAGCTATTTCTTGGTAATTCACGATCAACAAGAAATCAGTGTTGATTTGGAATGACAATTTCCACTTCTGTGAACAGCTTCCAATCTTCCCAATTCCAAGCAACTTAATCAGAAATATAATTTAAATGGCAGGAATATATTTTTGAGATAAGCAACATACAATGACATAAATTCCCAATATGTCATTGCATGTTGCTTATTTCAAATAACTAGATAACTGATGCCTTTAGCACAAAAAATTATTAGGAGCAAAATGTTAACTATTCATTGCCATATTTTGGGTTTGTAAGGAACAGAAAAACAACATTAATTCAGTTACATTTGAATCATGTAAATGAAGTGAGATTAGCAAATCTGAATAACATACACATTAACCCCTTCATATGATGACTAACTGATAATTTAAATTTTTATTTATTTATACACTGAAATTAAATTGATGGCAATATATGTTTAGAGCATGCACTATACCCCTTTGCAAATATGTTACAAATGTAAGATGATTATACAAAAGATTGCTTAAACAATTTCTGACTTGTAAGTAAAAATTTAGATATTGGATCTTTTACATGAAGAATCATATCCATGTTGAACCAAACACTGCCTTCAAAACTAGCTTTCTACTTGCTGTCAGTATCTTTTGATAACATGACCACCACAATTTTGCAATGTCTAAAAAGTTGTAGGAACAAAATAATTTTTCCAAAGAGCATTTAATACTCTGAATATGATTTACAAATTTGCAGAGCAAGAGATGTCACTGTGCATTCAATTTAACTTTGAGTGAATAATTCATTTGCACTTTTTCCCTTTTTGCTTTGATGTATTCAGCTATATTGAACAAACAGCACACAGCACTCTCCCTTAATAAACTGATGCTGTCAGAGCTGTCATGTACGTTGTGATAAAATTCAGTCAAAAACCAATGCAAATCTTCCAAAGGAGCCAGATGGCAGATAGCCAAACATTAACCATTGGCCAGAAATGACAAATACCAAGCATCCGGCCACAACAGGGTCTGCGGCTACACTAGAGGGTGCCAGAAAATCAGAGTGAAATACAAGAACTAAACAGAATAACTGACAATGACATATTCAAAGGAAGTTAGTACATGCATGAAATCAGGATTATAATGAAACAGTGCATAAACTGCATCCATATTTTGTCTTCTAAGCTACATAGTTGTGGAAGTTGTCCAATCTTTAAAGGGACATAAATAACAGCACACAGCTTTGACTTGTACACCAGATTTTATAGCTGTTCCACCAAAGAGGAATTAAGGCACCAAGACAGTTTAACAATATACAGAGTCATGTGCAAACAAAGATTGTATTGTTATATTTCTCCAAAGATAAGTTGGAGTGCAAACGTTATTGATTCCTGTTTTTACTTGCTTTTCTGGGAACTGCTCATCATTCTATTTTGTCATGTCCAAATCAAAGAGAATAATTTCTTCCATAATTATGAATTTTATTCAGTTTCATCAGACTGATTTCAAACTATTTTAAATTCAAATTCTATGAATTAAAAAAAGTGTTACATTATTTGAAAATGCTTGCCAGAGGTTAAATAGTGTTAGTGTCAAGATGAATCTTCCTCTACTTATGAGAACACACATCTTCCACCACAAATTAAGCAAGGAAATGTATTTATTGTTGCTTTCCTGGGGCTGGCTATCTCTGGGCCCACACTGGGATGTGATAAATTACAGAGCCAGGAGATGCACTCACAATTAGAGATTCCGTAAATATGGTTAGGAAACCCAAGAAAACAAAATTACATCTAACAGAACAGATGATTACTTTTGCAAGTTCTCTTTTTCCCCCTGAACTAATATATAAAAAAATGTTTTTGAAAACTAAACATTTTTGGAATAAAACAGTTCTCCTTCTGCAGCTGTGGAGCTCCATCAGATAAAATTAGCCCTTATCAATTTTTAATTTTAATGCAAATTATTATTCGAGTTCAAAGTGATCTTCAAGACTTATTTAATTTGGTTGAAATAAAAAGTCCACAAGAACCTACACAAAATTCGAAATTTCAACTGCTGTATCAGCCGACAGTTGCAGTACGACTGGGTGATTAACTTCCTGTTGAAATTATGTGAGGACTAACCTTTAGCCATGTTATTCCTTCCAGACTGTACAAAAGGAATGGAATTCCATGGCAACGGAATTCAATGTAAACAGAATAGCTCCAAGTGACAACTCATCCAAGGTGTTAAATGGTTCTCAAGTGAAATGCATGTGCAGTGAGCGTTATTGATAAATGCTGGTTAATAGATGCAAACTTCAACGAGAAATGGTTATACATATAGCTAATTATAGACTAAAGAAAACGTGTAGATTTAACAACCTTCTCTTCATTGCTACAGCAGTGAAACCATGCTGAGAAATCTTTAGCTTTATAGATTAAAATTCCACTTTTAATAGGAATAATATTAAGACATCTAGTTCATGCTGCCAAATTTTAAATCGTATTTTCGATTATGCAAAAGAAAACTTTCTTAGCTTCAAATAAATCCAGATGTCAGGGTCTAATATCCAGATTGGCTGAGACCAACCTTCACTAACACTTGGAGGAGCTGGAACTGTCAGCACCTCCTGCGGTGCTTATAAAACAAACAGCTGCATGCAAGTATACTCACTGGATGAATCGAGTGATGGGAAAGGAGATGAAAGAAGGGTGGCTACGGAAAGAAAGGCAATGAAAAAATGAATTAATGGTAAAACTTGCAAGTTCAAATGGTCCACGAAACCCAGACACGAACAGCGGTACAGATGATGGACATCAACTGGCTGCAGTATCATCTCAACATCAACCATATACTTCAATAAACTGGGGCAAGTGGCTGCCACATTTCTATAGCAACCAATCAAAAAGATGGTTACAACAGAGTGCAAGGTCAACTTCACACTGAGAAGCAAGGCCTTCACATGTTTCTCTCAATGCAGCTGAGTTAAGAGCATCTATTTACAAAATACACCCACACACTCCCTTTAGAAGATAGAAAAACTACAGCACAATTCAGGCCCTACGGCCCACAAAGCTGTGCCGAACATGTCCCTAACATAGAAATTACCAGACCTACCCATAGCCCTCTATTTTATTCAGCGATAACAACTTTGCAGCTCAATAAAGCCTTTCAACAAGGTAAGAACTAAGCAGGAGTAAACCTCGAGGAGGGGCCTGCCATTTAATCAGGCTAATCCTGTCCATTTTCCTGCTTGATCCCTTTATCTTCTCCTAGTATCCAAAAATCCAACCAAAATCCACTTGTTCCTAAAGTTGACATTTGCCAAGGTGAATCCAATAAACGTGACAACTTAAAGCAGGATCCTGCTGCTAAAAACAATAAAACCAGGAACTGCTTCCACCAACTCATTACTGTGAACAAAGACTAGCAACAGTAAACGTTAAGTTATTACTTGCATTAACTTACTAAATTTAATAAATTTGTCTGGAATTCATTCCTGTTTGGGTAATCCTAATGTTATTTCAACAGATTAGCTTTTGGAGGAAGAATATAACATACTGATGTCACATATCAGGATTCTCAAAGACCAGGAATAAGCTTCAAGGCAATTTACTTTCAAGTTAACTTTGAAAGGTAACTAGCTTTTATTTGAGAAATCTGATAGGTTTCTTGTACTATCTGACAGATTTATCTGCCATTATGCAGCTTATCCAGAGGAACAATTTGTTTTGATCAATATGACAGTGCAAATGTGTACCGAAAGAATGATTCTTTTTGATGGAAAGAGCGACCATAAAAAAATTGTTTCTACTGATCAGGTAGAAGGCAAGAATATATTAATAATACACTAGGAGAGGTTTAAATCAAACAGTATACTCCACTTTCAGTGCCGTGTTATGGTCACAATTTACCAAATCAGAAACAACCCTCTTTATGGGGAGTTCCTTTCAGCGCAATACTCAATTCAGAGCTGTCAGCTTTCACATTGATTATAATTAAAGATAAAATACTTAATCAACAAAACAGAGCTTACTTGTCTGTTGTTTAGTTGAACAGATTTTCTGCTCAATTTCAAATAATTCAAATGAAGCACTTCTACAAGTAGATACAGTGCACTGATATATAAACACATCTAATCCATACAGCCGTAAGCCAGGTCTGTACATCTGTACAGCATGCAAATTATCACTGATATTAATTTTGCTTTTGTTCTCCTACCAAAACCCTGCAGCAAGAAAATAGGAATCTGTCTACTTGCTTCAAATTTAATTTGTTTTTACAATAATTTCCATTTCAATTAAAGTATCTGATAAGATCACCTCTCCCTACATGTTTTAATTTGATAATTATAGTATTTCATTGTCTTTTGTGTAGGGAAAATTAAAAGATATATTTGCCCATCTTACCTAAGCTTGTAGTGTGACCTTGTAATGAATTACGATGCACGAAACAATATGCTTACATCTACGGATCAAAGAAAATGGTTACTGCAATGGAATGTGACCAAACTCAGTCAAAGTGAGAAACTCGCAGAGTGAGCAAACGAAATGACAAAGGGCTTCGACCCGAAATGTCGGCTGTCTATTTCCCTCCACAGATGCTGCCTGAACCACTGAGTTCTGCCAGTGTCTTTGTGTATTGCTCCAAACAAAAAAACAGTTGCCGAAAACAAGAAGTAACATATAGAAAATTCTGGAAGGTGGCAAGATGTTAGGCAGCAGAGAGTCATAGAGTCTCACAGCTTGGTAACAGGTCCTTCAGCCCAAATCGTCCATGCCAACTGTGTTGCCCAGTGAGCCAGTCCCATCTGCCTGTGTTTGGCCTGTGGCCCTTTAAACCTCTCCTATCCATGTACTTATCTAGATGGCTTTTAAACGTTGCTGATGTACCCACCTCAACCTCTATTTCTGGTGGCTTATTCTAAATACACATCGCCCTTTGCATGAAGAAGCTGGCCTATCTGTGAAGGTTTCAGCTCAAGCCTGCAAATCAGCAAACATACCTTTGGTCATCGCAGCCAAGAAGTTCTATTTTAACTTCATCAGTCAACAGGACTTGTTTCCAAAATGCATCAGACTTGTTTAGAAGTTCCTTTGCAAACTTCTGATGCTGAATTTTGTGGTGAGGACACAGGAAAGTTTGGAGCCACTGTGCTGCCTATGGC
>JARFYF010000060.1:26093414-26103804 GCA_030265395.1 Rhina ancylostomus | reverse complement strand
TTCAGAGTCTCTTGATACCTGTTATTGTGCATGGTCTGTTTTATAAACCTGCACATCACATGAAAGCTGATGCAAATCACTCTCCCCCCACTGATAAATTGGAAACTTCATCTTCTTAATATTCAGATATACAAAGTAACTCCCACTGTTCACAGAACGTTAAACAAATCAAAGATATTAAAAGCAGTGAGCTGTGTGCATAAATATCAGGCCAAAACTCAATGACTATTTGCAAACTACAAGCAAAGTTGAACGCTTCAGTCAAAGAAAATATTCTTTGGCTGCTGCGTAAATTTATTGCTTAGGTTATGCAGACATTTCATTGCATTCAGAGGTTTTTTCATTTCTGGAACTAAGTCTCTCACTTATGTAAAATTGGCTTGTTGTAGAGACAATAGGTACCCTGTAAATCTAACATGTTAAACCGCAAACTACATCAGGAAAGATCAGTTACCTGATTTATGCAGCATATATATTGAAGTTAAAAATGCCCCTCAGCGTTTCCAGATCCTCCACGGTCAACAATGCTGAACAAAGAAGACCTGCCCTTCCACAAGCTCTCATCTTGTGGGTCCTGGGAGAGAGGCTCAGAATGGGTGGGTCAAAGCTATAAGTGGGATGAGGCATGACGTGGAAGGTGGAGAGAGTTAAGCTTGAGCAAGGCTCAATGGGTGAAGCCAAGGGGCAAGGTTAGCTGTGGGTTGGGGGGTCTACTTGTAAGGAGCTCAAAGCAGGGTTGTAGTTGCAAGGGTCAGGTGGTCATCTATAAGAAGATGTGTGTACATGCTGAGGATGGAAGAGGTGACCAACATCATGAGAAGGTCAGTGGCTTGCTGATCACTTTACAACTTCCCAGGCACTTAGAATAGCTTTTCAAAAAAAAAACATTCACATTGGCACCAACTCACTGGTTACACGAAGGACCAATCAGCTAAAGGTACATGAATCAACATTGTGTTCTTCACCTGATCTCTACAAAGGCAGGTGCTATCATCTGAGACTCCTTCCATGCCCAAGGTACTAAAGACTACCAAATGCCATCAGGACTAAACACATGAACATCGTGTTGCTTTGGCAACTGATCACTAATGATTAAATGGTCACTTTTGACTTGGACAAGTGTTGCAATATTGGAAAAAGGGAAAAAGTACAAACCAGCCACCTTGGTAACAAAGTAAGAGCCAACATTAGAGTGCTTTCAAGATTTACAGTGATCAAATGATCGATGACAGGAAATGATGACATTTGTTTTTATTTTCTGGTCATACATTCATTGCCAAAGCAAGATCAATCAAGGGGGGCAGGGAGCTGCTACTAGCTTTTAGCCGATGCTCTGAAACCAGACAAAAAGCAAGCACCGATGTAGCCAGGAGGAGGCTGAATCCTCTTCAACTCCTTCTGTTGGTTGGCCGTGGCTGCTGTCCACTGACTACCCAGCTGTAGGGATTGGACCAAGGTGGGAGCCCCGTAGTCTGAGAAAGGGCCAAGTGTGAGCCTACTTCATGACTTTGCACTCTGCTGTACCACCAAATAACTCACTGCAGACGGATCTGAAAACACTGCAAAGCAAAGATCTGAACAACAAACAGAGACAGAGACAGGATCATGGGATGAACTTACTTGGCTCCCCACTGAATACTGCTTCCATTGTAATGGACACAGATGAGAAGAATGGAAAGAAAAAAGAAAATATATGAAGATGGATGAAGTACAACTGATCAAGAACAAAAGAATTAAAGATGGAAGTGAAACAGATTTTACCACAGAAACCGCATTGTGATTAAAAAGACAGATTCACCATTTGATTCCTAAAATGGTGGTGACTCCAGCTTCGAATGGCTGCAATGTGATGGAGGGTGAATTTATTTTGCAGTTGAGTTACAAGTGAAGGTCTACGGTGTAACGCAAAAGCCATAACTGCCACCACTTCCTCCATGTACTTCCCTGGGCTAATGAAGGGCAGGAGAGGTCACCTTGCATGTCTGCACTATTCAGGTGTCACAAGATTAACTAAGGTTCAACGATTCTCCTTCCTGTTCATCCCCACAACCAAACCGATGATCAAGGTGATCTTGTGCAACTCTGAACACATTTATTTCCATCTGTAGTTCTCACAAACAATATCAGTGCATCCATAAATGGGAGACTGGCCTGGCATTACTGGGCTTATCTCATTTGTTGCTTCCACACCAGGGCATGCAAGATCTTCACATCCATAAAATACCTCCCCAGTTCTGGTACAGTGGTCACAATTGCTGAACTCATGTTCAATTCCTTTTGTTTCTGAAGTGTTGAAAAGCCATTAATACATCTTAGCCAGATAATCATACCCGAACTTTTTAAAAATGGATTTAGCATGACCAATATGTGTGAAGAGTAAAACCTTTCGGAGATATTCTGTCTAACACCTGTGTACTTCCTTGGTGTGATTACATACTTTTGTCAAACAAATTGAATAAAGAGTTTCCAACAAAGACAGAAATCAGAATCTCCAATCCCTGTCCTTTCTGGTCACGAGAGACTACAGAGTGCATTCAATTTCCAGGTCAATAACATCAGTCAATGTTAATGTTGGCTTCTCTAAAGAGCTGAATTTCAGACGGTTGTGCCTTGTGGAACCAGCACTATGCTGCCATTTGCACATTTAAAAGATTGGATTTCTCACAGTGAGAGCTGCCAAATTGGGTGTGAAATTAGGGCCAGTAATCAGTACCATCAATCTGCACTTCATTTTTAGAAATTATATTTCTTCAGGGAGGAGTCTTTATCTTCCTTCTCGGGATTGGTTAGAAAGCAGATTCAAGCAGGCAGAATGACCTGGCTTATCTCCAGCACTTAAACCCCCAGCATTTGAAGTCTCCTGATCAGTGAGATTCCCTCAGTGTATTTAGGACACACAGGAAATGCCCTTTCATTGAAATGACAGATTTTCCTCCAATTCATTGGCTCTGGGCATCAATCTTCACTTCCTCCTCTTAACAGAAAAGATCCTGCTATCTTCAAAAGGCCAACAATTTACATTGAAAAACATTCAGCTAATTTATCCTTAAATAATGCAGCAAAGGTAGTAATTACAGCACCAGCAATATGTTTAAAGGTAATATCCCAGAACAAACAATTTGACACTGTGGATATTATTTGCTAGTACAGTGTAAGATTAATTCATAGGAGAGGGGTTTCAGAGTACCATGACACCCTGTGACTACATAATGGTCCCTAAGATACCAGTTATTGAATACAACGCTAAAGTTAATGAGTCCAAAAGTTCAATTCCCAATTCCTTATCTTACTAAGCAGCTCTGCCACTATATGTTTAAATGATGTGATGAAAGAACCATCTTGTACTTACGAATTGGCTGTGTCTTGAACTCAATGATCTGGCTGGCGTCACCAATTCCCTTTCCATTGATAGCAGATAACCGAAGGTTATATGTGGTCTCTGGAACCAGTCCACTGATGGTAATGACATTGTCTGAACCTAAAACTGTCAGATATTAACAACTGTTATGCAAATGTGCTTCAGAATTACTGTGCTCTCTCACACTGACTAAATAGCTTGAAAAAATTGTTTTGAAATTTAAATGTTAACAAATGCAAGGAAAAGTCTAAATGTTTCACCCTTGTCCCTTGAATACTGGACAAAATTTGTTTATAAAATGTGATTACCACTATCTACACACAGCTTTGGATCACTTTCTGTTTGCTCATTACGATCCGTTAACTTTGATTGAATGAGTCACTGATACAGAGTGTAATGCACCAATAGAGTGCATTAGAACCACCCAGAAGAGGATGAAGTTTCAGACCACCCTGTTCAAAGTTGGAAAAAAAGTAAATAACTAGTGTGAGACACAAATTTTACAAGTTTTCTCCTCCTTTATGTGTTGATGAATTTTCAATTTCAATGTGAAACAAGGTTCACAGTATTTTCCCTGTAAAAATAAAAGCTGAAAACAAGGCAGGTCTGGTTAGCCTGGGAAGTGCACGGTTCCCTGACCCTGTTGGTGATCTCAGGGTCAATAATTCAGTCGACAATATCAATGGACTGCTGATAAACCTCCATGGGATAAAATGAACTGAGAGAAATCTACCTCAACCTTTGTGTTAATGAATTCATAAATTTCTAATTGCAAAATTGTGAAAAAAAATCATCTAAAGACGTGAATAGCATTTTGAATGGATACAATGCTCCCTCTGAGCAAGTTACAAAACACAGAGAGAAACTGCTCCAATAATTCTGATCAAATCACATAGGAAGCCTAATGCTCAGTTCCTTCGTTCCTAGGATTGCCACAGTGTCTTGAACTTTTCCACCAGATGCAGACAATGTGCTGCTTTCACATGGCCACTCACTTGCCCAGAAAGCCTTCCTGATCCAATGTCTTCCAGTCTTTGGAAGCTTTCATTAGACTGAAAGGAAGCAACAGAATTGGATCTGGAGAAGCTTGGCCTTGAAGTCTTTCAAACAGCTGTGTGCACGTGTACCTACATGCGCCTGGATTAGTAAATCCCTTTCACTGAGCATGCCAAGAGATGGAACCGGGAAATCAATCCACATTCATGGTTGTTTCAGTGGAATTACCAATGGGCACCATTATACGTGCCTCAGAAGTACGTGCAATCCAGTTAAAGCTCTTTAAATCCAACCACTCTACTAGTCACTGCTCAAAGAATCTGTTCAATGTAACTTGAGGGAAATTTCAAGATTCAAGATATCAGAACATTCTGTGGATGACAAACTAATGTTACAGTGAGCATCAAACAATCTGCTGGAGGAACTCGGCAGGTCAGGCAGCATCTTGGGAGGAAAGGAATTGGGTTGAAACCCTGCACCAGGACTGAGAGTGGGGAGGGAAGATAGCAGGCTCCAGCAGCTGCAGTCTCTTGTGTCTTAGATGTTACAGTGACACTGGCAGAACAGTGTGTGTGGCAATAGAAAGGAGAAATTGAGGGCAGTGTGGACATAACTTTCTGTCCATGCATTTTATAGCTCTGTTCACCATTTCAGTTCTCTTCAGATCAAAATTTTCATCAGCCCTCTCTGTACCACAGAGAGAGCACACAACATATCTTGAGAGTAAATGAAAGAATGGTGAGGTGCAGTTTGTTTTCTAAATAAGAACTGCCTCCAATACAGCTGGCTTGAATTATGGGAATTGTTCTCATGTTCACTGGCAGAGACAGGACCTACTCTAGGTCTTCCTAAGGCATTTGCTAAGATTCTCCAGTTTATTTCTAATGGAGTAAATCATTCTGAATTATTTTAATTTTTTATTGAAGATGTATATCCTTAACTGATTTAGAAAGTGAAATCCAGAACAATTTGTGCAGTGCAAGATGTCTAAAATGTAAGGTATGATTTCAGTTAGCAAGATTTGTTGCGAAGTAAAATATTCTAAATGAGCTGGAAAGGTCATTGAATTTAAGAGGCATAAAACTTTCTGTACAAGATAACTGGTTACCAGGAATGCTGGAGTACATTTTTAACCGTGGGCCTGTCCAAATGTTATTCATGCTGTTTTAGATCAATAAGCTAATGCTGCTCAGCCCTCATTATGACATGTACCTTTGGAGCTACAGATTTTAAGCTTTATAATGAGGTGTCACCTAGTCCTGTGGACCACTGCTAACAAAGCAGAAGAGAAGTAGTGCACTAATTAACACAGCCGTGAAAGAGATACTTTAAGAATGTGCAGCTTTATAACAGTGACTGAACTGGATTCCTTTCTTCTGAGATTCCTTACAATGTTCTGTCTCTTTTCTTCAGCATGGAATAGATTATTTTCTGCTGTTGAACAGTTTACTTTTGCTGTAGCTCAGCTGAATTACAATATACATTGGTTCTTCCATCCATTATGGGCTGTATCTTTGCACAATGTTTTTCCAAGTATTATGTGTCATAATTTTAGAGACATCATTTTTAAAATCATTTTTATGTTCTCCTGTGCCAATAAATGTATTTATTGAGAGGTTATTATTAATAATTGGATTTTAAGAAATGAAGTAAAACTAACATGTACCTGTAATTTGTCTATTTACCATCTCTGTGAGTTGGACAGTATTCTTTTACTTTATATAAGTCAGCAATAATAAATCTGATTCTGATACACATATTATCAAATAAAATCTATAATCTATTATCAGCGTTGTCAAATGTGCTACTGGTCCGTTTAGACAATGTCTACGGACCAGCCTTCATTAAGTCTTCTTAATCACCTTTTCAAAAACCTCAAATTAGTAAGGCAGGATTTCCCCAGCCCATAGGCATGCTGACTTTCCCTAAACATCCCCTGCCTTTCCAATTATGAATAAATCCTATCCCTTCTGATTTTCTCCAATAACTTCCGTACCTTTGACATAAGACTCAACAGCCTGTAATTGGCTGGCTTATCCCTGCTGCCCTTCTTAAAGGGCCAACATTAGCCATGCTCCAGTCTTCTGGTACCTCACCAGTGGCTAATGAAGATATAAAAATCTCCATCAGGATCCAAACAATCCTGGGATAGATCTCATCCGGCCCTGGGGATTTACCAACCCGTACGTGTCCCATGATATCTAACATCACCTCGTTCTCAATGATGATCTGCTCCAGATTATCCACATACCGCTCCCCGAACTCACTGTCCTCCACATCCTTCTCCACCCACTTGCTCCTGATATACTTATTGACTTGGCATTCTCCTTAATCTTGCCAAGGATATTTCACAGCCCCTTTTGCCCCCCTAACTTCTTTCCTAAGTTCTCTCCAGCTCACTCTGCATTCCTCACCAGACTCCCTCGATCCCAGCTGCCCAATCTTGCCACCTTTGCCTTTCACTCTTACCGGAGCATGCTGGCCCTGAACTTTTACTAACTTTTGTTTAAAGGAGACCCCCACTTGTCAGCTGTCATTTTACCCACCAGCATCTGCTCCCAAACTACTATCTCCAGGTCTTCTCTGACCTTACTGAAATCAGCCCTCCCCCAATTTAGGACCTTAACTTGAGAATCAACCTTATCCCTTTCCATGACTATCTTGATACTTGCAAAGTTAAGGCCATGTTCCCAACATGTTCCCCCTCCAACACCTGCCCAGTTTCATTACGGAGGCTAAGTTATGTACTGCCCCATCTCTACATATTATCTCAAAAAGCTTTCCTGGACACGCTTAACAAATTCTACCCCAAACAATCACATTCATGGCCCATCATTCCATTGCCCAGTGGCCTTTCCTAACTTACCTTCTTTTGCATCTGCATTCTTGGAGAACCACTCATCGGTATCCTTGACCTTCCATTCCACTAGATACTTCAGGACTGGCACACCACCAGTTGATTCAGGCTCCTCCACCTCAATCTGTGCCGAGCTGGAATAGGGAATAGTATCCAAGACCGCAGGAGCAGATGGGGTCTCTGGAACAGTAAAAATAAGATTTAAAATGCGAACATTACTGCCAAGAGTGTTTAAAAATTAAACACACCTACGCATCCTGATTTCTAATAATTAGAGTCATACAGCAACACAGCACAGATACAGGCCCTTCAGCCCAACCAGTCCATGTCGACAATGGTGCCCACCCAGCTAGTCCCAATTTCCTGTGATCGGCCCCAATCCCTCTCTGCACCGCCCCACCCCTCCATGTACCTTTCCAAGCGCTTCTTAAATGATACGACTGTACCGGCCTCAATCACTTCCCCTGGCAGCTCGTTCCATACACTTACCACCCTCTGCGTGAAAAGGTTGCCCCTCAGGTCCCTTTTAAATCGTTCCCCTCTCACCCTAAATTACACAAAGAACATGACTCACACAAACCCGTCCTCTCTCTCATCTTCTGCTGAGAGCAGAATACAGTTTCTCATTCAGGAAATAAGAAGCTGATGTCATAAGACCCCTTCATCAATTAGCAGCTTTGTCTGAACTGACAAAGGATGAAAATGGATACACACGAGCCAGTAGATGCTGTAATCTGGAGCAAAAGGTACTGACACATGGTGGAGAGTGAGGACTTCATCAACTGTAGTAGGGGGGAAGCCACAGTTCCTGAAAAAGGACATTTCAGGATCAGGCAGAAACAAGGAGCCTCCCAGCATGGTCCTGTCTGTGTGTCCTGGGTACACCGGGACACTCCTGTCTGTGTGTCCTGGGCACACCGGGACACTCCTGTCTGTGTGTCCTGGGTACACCGGGACACTCCTGTCTGTGAATCTTGTATACCAGGACAGTCCTGTTGGGAGATCTGGGCTGAAAATGGGTCCTGAGATCACGAAACAGAGCTTTGTGCTAAACAAAGAAATCATCTGGATTATCAGAAACAGCCAACAAAATATTCTTCTAAAAACCCTCATGGAATGAGCCTTTGGCTTTGAGGTAGAACTCTTGTCCAAGTTAGAAGGTACAAAGTCCAGTCCATTGCAGACAGCTCCAATGAGCAAGTCTCAGTTGATAACCAGTGATACTCCAAGTCAAGTGGGTTTGTGTGGCTGCTCATTCTATGGGCTGTAGCAGTCCAGAAAATATAACATCCTCTCTCTTGTAAAACTAACCACCCTACCATGAAGGTGGTTAATGCTGTGGAAGGAGTTGCTCCCATCAGCCTGCGATTCTTCCCACTATTTATCCTTTTCTCCAAGACAGAGATATTGTAACTTTGGTCTAATCCAAAATTAAATGCAATTATTAAGCATTTAGTTCTCAAAACTGGCCAGTTGACCTTTGCTGATTAATCAATCAACAAACATGTCACTGCTGCTGAATACTTTTAAGAGACTTGCTTAATATTGACAAGCAAGGAGGAATATTTTTCTCCACTGGCTAACTTCAGTGAAACAATGGGAAGATCAAGTAATTATGCAAAGAGAAAATCTATACCTATCTATTGTCAAAACAGTCATCAATTTTAAATAGACGTCTCATGTTATTTTACAAGAATGTTAAATAAATCTCTGTACATAGTTGTGAGGATTGCATACGCAAACAAGACCACATAATTGTCTGCAGCAGGGGGTGCCAAGCACCTAAGTAATGGTGCATCCATTGACAGACTTGCAATAGTTCAGCTTCATTGGTGTTGCCATTGATGTGCAATTTTTCTTCCTGACGTGGTTTGGCTAGTACTAGTTTACTTATCAATTCAAGGCTCGATCACACTGATAGAAGGGCTCCAATTCAACTCAACAGCTCATCCAGACATTTGCAGCTGAAACTCAGCATACTTTATACAGCTCCTGAGCTCATTCTAAATGTGCACTTTTGCTTTAACCTAGTGTAGTACTTAGATCAGGCTGGCTGCCATATGTCCAGTTAGCTCACATCCTTTAATTACACAAGGGACCAAGCTCTCCCTTTCAAATCCACAAAACTGATTTGGGTCCCATATCTAAGGAAGGATGTGCTGGCATTGGAGAGGGTCCAGAGGAGGATTACAAGAATGATCCCAGGAATTAAAGGGTTAATGTATGAGGAGCATTTGATGACTCTGGGCCTGTTTAAGTTTAGAAAGATGGGGGAGGATCCCATTGAAACCTACCAAATACTTAAAGGCCGGGACAGAGTGGAAGTGGAGAGGATGTTTCCAGTAGTGGGAGAGTCCAGGCCCAGTGGGCACAGCCTCAGAATAAAGGGACATCCCTTTAGAACAGAGATGAGGAGGAATCTCTTCAGCCAGAGGGCAGTGAATCTGTGGAATTCATTGCCACAGATGGCTGTGGAGGCCAAGTTGGTCAATTTTCCGAAATCCTGGAAGAGGCTTGGAAATTCTTCCTACTTTAAAGGTTCTATATAAATGCAAACTACTGCCACACATCAGCTGCATATACACAATGTGCTATTGACAAACAGCATTGGAATTGCCAAGGCGTAGAAGGCTATGGAGCTAATGTGGGTGAATGGGACTAGCATAAATGGGTGCAAGGGCCAGGATGGATGTAGAGGGCTGAAGGGCCTGTTTCTGCGCTGTATGATTCTTTGACTCTATTAAATACAGTGCCTGAAAAGCTCACTTCTGAAAAAATATCTTGTAACAGTTAATAATTTAAAAATCAACATTACACTCTACAAATTTAAAGATCTTCAGTCAGTTTCTGATATCCACTCCCAATGGAGTACAACGAGATTATCAGGCTGAGACTTGCAGAGAATGCCCCAAGGCTACTTAACTTGAAATCTGCCGGTTCAGAAGGGATAGGAGTACAAATCGAGCAAACCAAGCAAAACCATGAATAAATAAATCTTTCTTACAATGGAATCAGTTTTGGTGGGATTCAACCTTTTATGCAGATGCAGGTAAATGTCCAGTCAAGACTGTGCAATAACAGTAGATAGGTGATCTTTGGTTCTGGCTGCAGTCAGCTAACGGCAGTGATGTGGTCAGCCTGGATTGAAGGGTGTAGAATGTAATTCTAGCCTGATGTCA
>JARFYF010000060.1:25984430-25997093 GCA_030265395.1 Rhina ancylostomus | reverse complement strand
AGTGTGCCTCACTCCTGCCAACACCACCCCAGAATGAGCAATACACACATCGTCGACAAATGGCCTGAACGACGGGCGCAAGTTCTTCACTCACTGCCAAAGGCACATAACTCTCAGAGCACAGCATCATAATCTTTGTTCTGCTTATATATCTGTCACTTCCTTACTGAGGGCAATGTCACTTGGGTTGTCTGATTAATAGCTGTAATGATTTTTGCCACTGTTGTCAAGTATTCCACACAGTTATAACCTTACGACCGAGGTGCAATACAGAGTACAATGTATGTTTGCTCACCTTCGAGTGATTGTTATGACTTACCAGTACACAGGAAAAATTTTGACTCTCCCACACTGACCTCTCCTTGAGGTGGCATAATATCAAATTGTAGGGCAGCTAAGAGAGAGAAAAACAGAAATGAGACAAATGAACAATGACCAAGACCGCAGTATGACACATGAAGAACGCACAAAGCACTAGCATGGCCTGCACATACATCCAAAAATAAGCCTTTCACCTCACGAGGTTTTGGTATTGGTTTATTATTGTCATATGTACCGAGATATAGTGAAAATCTTGCCTTGCATACCATTCGTACAGATCAATTCATGCACAATGCATTGAGGTAGAACAGGGTAAAAACAATTGGGGCTAGGTGGATGGGCACTGTGGACGGCATGGACCCATTGGGCTGAAGGGCCTGTATCTGTGCTGTATTGCTCTACGACTCTAATTAACAACCTAGAGGGACATAGGCAAATAAGTGCCAGGAATGTGTTCAGTGCGTTTACACTCAAATGTACAAACCACCACATAACCGGCAAATATTTCAGAAAGGCAAAATTATGAACAGCTGGATGGATCTTATGGAACTACAACATGGTAGAACTTATCACTGACCCAAACCTCCCTCATGGCGTTATACTGGGAGCAATGGATCAACCAACTCCGATATATTTCAACTGGAAGTTAATATTTCATTCAACTGATGTAAATGATAACTTCACTGGCAATAAAATTGATATGTAGCACCTGTGCTATTATCAGTATATTGGATCCCATTCTCTATCTACAGATCCTTAAATTCTCTAAGATGTTTCTGCATTCTTGAAGAAATGCAAACATTCCAGAGTAGTGACATGACTGGCTATTTTAACTATTTCTGCCAGCAATCCATTACTAGGTACAGCTCCCTTAGCAATGACAGATGATTCCCTTGCACATACCACTGGCCAGATCTGAACTACGATCAGAGGACACTGACAACACTGCTCTGTAACACGAGCACAGAAGCAGAAAACATCTACTCCATACACATCAATTTGGCAGCAAGAGTAAGTCCACTCTGGACAAAACACTGTTGTGTGGACATGGCAACGCAATCATGTACAGGCTGCAGAGAGAGAAGGAAAATGCAGCAGATCCTGCCACATTATTACATTCTGCAAACAAATGATCAACGCTGTTCTAACCCCCGGTGCCATTTCATGGCATTTAGTACCAGCTTTACATAAAGCTCTACACTGGTTCAAATCCACATTGCCCGGTTAGCTTCTGTTGATATAAAGCTATTTCTTTACAGGTCAATAGATGAGCTTCTTTGTTTAGATCAGGTGAACTATTCACTGATAAAGCACTGCAATTTCTAAGAGCAAAGAAAGCCTGCACGACATTTGCTGTGTGGTTCTGCAGCCTCTCTCTTCTTCATTTTAACAATTCTTAAAATATCTTCGTCAATTATGATCTTTTAAATTACTAAGGGAGCAGAAATCAGCTGCTGCATAAGGAGCCTCAGTGCTGCTCAGGTGAATCTATTAATGAACCACACAGCTCACACAGGCAGATGCCAATAACATTCACCCTGCAAACTTAAACTGAAGAGGACTGCTTCTCTCCAGTAATAAAATTTTATCTTTCCTTTCATCATACTGGCTCTTTAATCATGGCAACAGATAAGGCCTTTATTCCTGAAGAACAATACTAATGATGTATACATTCTCCCTTGGGTAAAGTGATTCTACTAATGCTGGTTGCTGTAGTAACCGTCATTTTGACCTGTGCAAGGGGAGGACTCACTCTCTGATCCCATTTATCTGCAGGGTTGCTATTTTCCTCGGCTAAGTACTATAATTAAGTTCTTCTCAGAGCGCCTAAGATAGCAATTAGAAACCAACAGTCTCTTTTGATCACAAATCTAACATAGACAAATAAAAAACAAATCATTATAATTTCAGGTTATTATAATGCTTCAGTTGTCAGGATCTCTCATTAAGTGTTCTATTAACGGTTGCAACCTTCCCCATCTGAAACTATATCGGCTACACTGGTTCACAAACACGTGTCTTAATAAATGTAATGGGTTGCAAACAAGATCTTAAAAATTGCCATAACTGTAATACCGACAAGGTACTGTTGTAACTTGCATTTTTGCAACGTTTCTAAGCAGACTGACTAAAATCAACCTGGCACCTCACTCAGAATAATTAGTCATGATTAAAATCTGCATGAACAGCAAGATCCATATGAATGGTAACATTAGGTGTTGACATCAGCTAAGGCTTTGCTCCCATGAACCTCTCACGGTCCCAAATCCCCAGCCCCTGTCACAAGGCTGTCGGAAGCTCTATCTATGTACCCTGGTGGTTCCACAAGCAAATACTGAGGGAACACACTTTCCTGTCTCAACCAGATCAAAACTCTTAATGAAAATTGATTATAACTTGGAATTTATTATCACTCCCCCAATGGAAAATTCATTACAAACTGGCCTGCAGTTCAGCTGCTTCAGATTTGTTCTTTTTTATTCAGTGAGATTTCATTTTGTCAACTGGCCACTTAGCAATCTTAAGCATCTTTTATTTAGTGAAGTGTTTACTCACTACTTTCATTCATGAATAAAATTTGAAACCCCTATGAAATAGCAGTATAGAAACCATGAGTGATACTATCATGAAAATGCTTGCGACCTCTTGAGGTAGTGGAGTGGGGAACTGCACGTGTGCTTACTAAATACTCATGGCATAAACACAACTCTGTTATTTCTGATATCAAAAACTGCACAGCAGACAATGACTCTCAGATGTCCTTCACTAGTTCTTTAATTGTTATCAACTACAACATTTTCAATGAGATTTAAAAAAAGCTTTGATCGTATCACTAACACTTCCTTCTATTCATGTTTTTTTCCACAATCATGGGAATTATTTGCAACACTCTTTGGTGTTCTCCATGTCCATGAGTCAGATCATATTCAGACATAACTGACATAGCAACTCCTTATCTTGTTAAACAATTCAAAACCACAATCACAGATCCAATTTGCACTGCACTTTGAATACAGAAAATCTTAGAAGGAGAAGGACTGAGTCTTCACGTGAGAAGTCAATGGGTGTGCAAAAGCTTGGTTAAAGAGATAGTTCTTGAGAAGGGAACTGAATGGGTTTAAGTGGGGGGAACTTCATAACAGAAGAAGGGAATATTCACAAGCCAGACTCAGGGCCCTGCATGAGAAGGTAAGGAGGCAATAGTGCAACCTTGTCTGCACTGTAGGGGAGAAAGAGCCCGTCAAAAGACTTGTTGCGAAGTCTGAGAATGTTGAGGAGACACAAGAGACTACAGATGCTGAGACCAAATGAAGGGTCTTGACCTGAAACATCGACTGTCTATTTCCCTCCGACCCATGCTGCCTGACCCACTGAGCTCCTCCAGCAGCTCAGTTTTTTTGCTCTGAGAATATTAAATTTGATCCAGTGATGGTGGAGAGCCAGTGTACGCCAGGAAGGAAGGCTCAAGAAGTGGGTGGCATTTTATGCAATATGGAAGCATTTGTGTTTGCGGGGGGAGCACAGCTCATATCTCAGTAAGACTTCCAACATACATAAAACTCTGTCCATGCAGGCAGTCAGTGGAATAAGCATATTGCTAAATGCAGCGTTTAATATTTTTGACTGAATTTATATCAAACACTTCCATAATTCATAAATCAGTAAAATTACCAAAGGCTGCCTTAGCAATATTAATTCCAACACCTCTGAGAAAGCAGCCACTGACACACCACATTAGACAGGTTACCACAGAACAATACAGCACAATACAGGTTTTAATGACTTCAGTCCACGAGCTGCATGCTCTGATTCTAACACGCCTGGCTCACCGAGCAACAAATCCACCCATTTTAGATGACACACAAGGTCAAATCGAGTTTATTGTCATACGCACAAATCCCAGTATGCACAGGTGCAATGAAAATCTTACCTGCAGCAGCATCATAGGCACATAGCATCAGATATACAACATTCACAAGAAAATATAAATTAAGCATAAATTATACAAGAAGGAACTCAATTAGAACAGAAGAAAGCAAAGTTCATTGTAGTGCAAAATGGTTCAAGTGGTCATAGTGTTGCTATACTGAGGTAATGATTTGGATTGTGCAGGTTGGCTCAAGAACCGAATGGTTGAAGGGAAGTAGCTGTCCCTGAACCTGGTGGTGTGGGGACTTCAGACTTCTGTACCTCCTGCCCAATGGGAGCTGTGAGAAGATGGCATGGCCCAGGTGGTGGGGATCTTTAATGATAGATGTTGCCTTCTTAAGGCAGCACCTGGCATGGTACATTCACCTCTCTGTACATCCAAGATTCATCCGTTGATTCGAAGAGAGACTCCAACAATCGAAGTTGCCACGGATAGTCCCATCCTTCTCCACCATATTACAGGTTCCCTGAAGGACACACTGTAGAACTTCTGTGAATTATCAGTAATTCCTGTTTATAGACACAACCTATCAGGAGAGTTTGACTGAGTCTTGACCTGAAACATCGACTGTCTATTTCCCTCCGACCGATGCTGCCTGACCCACTGAGCTCCTCCAGCAGCTCAATTTTTTGCTCTGAGAATATTAAATTTGATCCAGTGATGGTGGAGAGCCAGTGTAAGCCAGGAAGGAAGGCTCAAGAAGAGAAAAATGTTGTTTCCATGTATCATCTGGAGGCTTTTATTTAAGTAATCGTCCCACAGGAGTTATTTTATGTGTCTTTACTTTCTTTGCTTCATTCCTGTTTATGTGAAAACAGCAATTTGATCTTTTTTATTTACTTCTCACTCCTTCCTTCAGCTTCAGTTCAGGGCTTTTTCTTCTGCACACAGAGAGTGGTGGGTGCTTGGAATGCGCTGCCAGGGGTGGTGGTGGAGGCAGATACAATAGAGGGGTGTAAGAGACACTAGATAGACACATAAATGTGCAGAGAATGGAGGGATATGGACATTGTGTAGAGAGAAGGGATTAGTTTAGGTAGACATTTAACTACTAGTTTAATTAGCTCAGCACAACATGATGGGCCGGCGGATGTGTTCCTGTTCTACGCCCTGTGTACAAAGGCCATTCTATTTTGAAAACTCTCTCTCTCCCCTGAACGTTTCCCCAATTAAACCACATAATCTCCCAGCAAAGGAAGGGTGGTATTCAGCTCACTGTGGCTGTGCTGGCTCATGAAAAATACTCTCCAATTCCACTAACAGCCCCAACAATTTTCCTGTAATCCTCTTCAAATACATGTGTAACTGCAGTCATAAATCCTAGATCACAACACAAATTCCTTCTTGATCACAGAGACAAACTAAATTGGTAAATTGGTTTATTATTGTCACACATACCGAGGTAAGTGAAAAACTTTGTTTTGCATGTCATCCATACAGATCATCTCATCACATCAGTACATCGAGGTAGTAAAGGGAAAAGCAATAACAGATTGCAGAATAAAGTGTTACAGTTACAGAGAAAATGTAGTGCAGGCAGACAGTAAGGTGCAAGGCCATGACAAGGTAGACTGTGAAGTTGAGAGTCCACATTATCGTACAAGAGGTCCTTTCAATAGTCTCATAACAGCGGGATAGAAGCTGTCTTTGAGCCTGGCAGTACGTGCTTTCAGGCTTTGTATCTTTTGCCTGATGAGAGGAGGGAGAAGCGAGAATGCCCAGGGTCTACAAATAGATGACCTGGTTCCAAGCTTCTGCCAGTGCTGGGGAGACACGAGAGTACCTGCACTCCTTTCAAGGAGCTGCTCTGCCTTTGGTTAATGGTCTGATTCAAATTGGGAATCCACACAGGGTAGAAAGACTACAGGGTAATTGGTTTATTATTGCCACTTGTACCGAGATACAATGAAAAGCTTTTGCTTGTGGGCCATCCAGAGAGATCATTCCACACGAGTACATCGAGATTAGTATGAAAGGAAAACAGAATGCAGAATATAGTGTTTCAGTTACAATATTAGTGCAATGCAGGTAGACAAATAAAGTGTGTACAAGGTGAAGACACTGAGGCATCAACAGAGCACTTGGCATGCAGCAGAGTACAAGTCAGAAAGATGACTTTGTACAGTGATCATGTTATAAACATGCACAAAGCAACTGGGTCCATTTTCTACTTTCTCACCATTGTGATCAACTTACAACAACAGATATTCAGTAGACTTCAAATGCAGATGGCTTGAGTTTTTTGTTCACTGATTTGCTTAGATTTCACAATATATTTTATCTGAAGCTTTCCATATCCATGAGTGATGCATATGTCCATCAAGGAACAATTCTGTATGAATGGCACACTATTACAGAAATTAGATCATCGTTTATAATTGAAAATCTCCACAGTATATGGAAATGTCCGTACTGATTATCACCTTTAAGCTGTACTGAGAATAAGGCAAAATCTTTCTGTTACGATGACATGCATTTATATTCTGTCTCTCTGCATCTTACAGATCAGCAGAAGGACAATAAATGACATGGCAGGGAGTAAGATTTTGGGCTGGTCTATGTCTGGTCAAAAGATGAGCTGAGAAAGATTAATTTTCTTACTTGGGGAAGTTCTCTGGAGGTGATGCTCCGCACCATGGGAATGATAACAATGAGACCCCACCCTGAGTCGAAATCAGCCTGGCTGTAAGCTGCCATACACAGTCTGTATTTCAATGCTGAAGATGGTCTCAAAGGAATTTCAATCCCTTTATGTTTGACAAGGAGTCAAAGTAGTACAAGGATGATGGGATACGGGTCTCGGCATGTAGGTCAGTAGAAAAGCTGGTGTGAAGGTTGCAGAAGTACATTCAGCATTGGAGGGGTTGAGGACTGGCAGAAGCTGCAGTTAGCAAAGAGGGTAAATGAGTCTTGGATTTGATCTGCACCCAAACTCTTCACCAGGGAGACCAGATTCAACATGTACTCCCGAAGTCTGCTCCCGGTGTCTCTCTCCACACTGACCATTCCCTCAACCAAGCTAATACAACGAGCCCATGGAGTCAATCACCTAACCTCTCCATACAACTCCTCACCAGCTACTCAGGTCAATAACAAGGTAAAATTTTGGGGCTTCAATCAACTCCTCTCCTCCAACCCACAAACTGCTGAAGTTTCAATATCTTTGAGCTACAATTATGTAAGTTTGGCAGAATGCGTGACTTTAAATGTTAAGTACGTCAGGAACCTATGACCTAATTACTCTCTGAACTGTACTTCCATTCTTGTGAATTTTGCACAACGAAAGGAACTCGGTCTGAAAGTATTGTTCTATTGTTAAATAGTAAAACAAACTGCTAACAGAATAAGATTAAATATTCAAAGAGTAACAAATCAGTTTATTTCACAAGAAGGGCATGAGTTCAATTCTTAATTAAAACCTTTAATATACTAAAACTATAAAAATAAATGTTTTATCCACACTGATTAAATGTGGCCCTTTGATTCTGGCTGCGGAGGGCAATTTGTATGTAGCAGCAAGAGTCATTCAACTTATTATCTCAATGAAAAATTACTGACCAAACTGGCATCGCCGATAATCAAATTGGACAAAATTATCTTTTTTTTGGTGGTATTGATTTTCATTGACCAGGTGCTGGGTTTGGACCTGTGTATTTATTTTAGGAATTGTCATAGAGGAATATCTGTGTTCCATTAACTGAAGCTGGATCCAATTCAAGTCTGAAAGCAAATGAACCCAAAATCTCCGCTCAGTTGCATTAACAATAGTTCAAAGACAAAATCACTTCCTCAAGAAATATTCCAGGCTATGTTCCAAATTGGCCTTATTCTCAAATATATTTCCAATAATTTGTTTTTAAGAAGTAACAGTGTGCATGTCTTCCAATTTTAGATTACTTTGAACATGGACTATTATAAATCTGCACACGACAATACTGAGGACAAGTGCGAAAGTCAGCAGAGTAAAAAATTCAGTTTAAAACTGTTGAGGTGAGGGAAGTTGGAGAGAGAGCAGTTTCTGAAGGTCTCATTCAGAATCTCAGGCCTTTGCTGCACTTGAATGAATTGGGTGAGAAGATCTGCAAATAGAATTCAAGTCCTACCACTCAACAGCACACTGGGTCATTGCACTGAGCTGTACTGCGGTGAACCATAGAACATAACACAATACATGCCCTTCGGCCCACCATGTTGCACCGACCTTTAAACCATGCCTAAGACTAACTAAGCCCTTCCTCCCACATATCCCCCTGTTTTAAATTCATCCATATGCTTATCTAACAATCTCTTGAACTTGACCAACGTATCAGCCTCAGTGTCATCAAGACCCCTCTCCTTGATGAATACTTAAGAGAAGTATTCATTGAGAACCTCAGCCACTTCCACAGCTTCCAGGCACACCTTCCCACCTTTGCCTCTAATCGGACCTAACTTTACTCTCATCATCCTTCTGCTCTTCACATATGAGAAAAAAGCCTTGGGATTCTCCTTAACCCTACTCGCCAAAGCCTTTTCATGTCCCCTTCTTGCTCTCCTCAGTCCCTTCTTAAGTTCCTTCCTTGCTACTCTATACTCCTGGGAGTATCTCAGTGCTTTGGAACTGTAGGTTGCCCAGAAACAAAGGATATTCATTCTCAATGTCAGTGAACTCTGACGAATTTGGATATTTTTTTCACCTACATTACTCCAATAAAGTGAAATGTTACCACTCTCAACAACTTTAAACCTCAAACATCGAGGTCCAGATATCACATTCAGTCCCTCCTTTATATACTTCTCAAGTGTGTGTGGTGGGCAGGCACAGTAGTGTAGCGGTTAGCGTAACGCCATTACAATGCCAGCGACCCGGTTCATTTCAGGCCGCTGTCTATAAGGAGTTTGTACGTTCTCCCCGTGACTGCATGAGTTTCCTCCGGGTGCTCCAGTTTCCTCCCACTTTCCAAAGATGTACGGGTTAGGAAGTTGTGGGCGTGCTATGTTGGCGCCAGAAACGTGGTGACACTTGTGGGCTGCCCCCAGAACACTCTAGACAAAAGATGCATTTCACTGTGTGGTTTGATCTTATTTATTTCGGTCTTGAATCTGACCCTTAAGACTGAGTGGCAAACCTGTTAAACTCTGCCAACTGATTAAAATTGTTTGTTGAAATACAAAATAGAAAATGCATTTGAAAGCTCATAATACAGGCACGAGAAGTATTGTAGGCATTGTTATAATGCAAATACTTTTACAGACAGGTCATCTTCTTCCTCCTGAATGTCTGAAGAACCTTTTCAAAACAAAATTCTAAAAATTGCTGTGGGTAATGTGATTTGAAAATATCAAGTAATTGCATACTTCTGTTCTTAAAATAATTTGTTGAGAATTCCTGTCCATTATTCTGGCACATACAGTCAAAGCCCTCAGTATTGGCTGTCTGTCCAAACACCAGAATGAAGAGTCATCGGTTTCTTTTCTGAAGAAATCCCACAGGAGGTTAGGTGCAAGGTTTTCTTTTGTAAGCAGTGTTTCTGTGATGATGCATTCTCAACATTAAACCGAACAATACATATAACAAAACAACAGGGAAATTCACAGCTGTTAACATTCTTCCTACTACATGTCATGAAATATTTCTGAATTTACTCTCCTGTGCATTTCTGATTTTATTGGACCCCAAAGTTCTGGAATTCTTTCCCTACAGTATCTAAAGGGATCAAGAATGAGGATAACTTGGGAGATGGAGATGAAGGTAAAAGGTCAGCCATAAAAAATATATAAAATATCAGAACTGATTATTAAGAATGCAATAGAAGAACATTTGGAACATAGAAGAACATCATGAAGGGGAAATGATGTCCAACAGTACATCAGTGTTCTTTGAGGAAGTGTCACAGGCCTTGGTATTTGCTACTATGTTAAAGGTGCTAAATAAATACATGTTATTGTTAATACTGTTTCAATGCATTCTTTAATCCTAACCTGTGGACTGAAGAATCCCACCAGAATCATGGACAAGAATTCTCAAATAATAGGAACCAAAACTTGAAAATTAATTTAAGAACACAAATGGACAATTAGTTAATATTTTCAAATCACATGCCTTGCTGCAATTTTCAGCAGTTTATTCTGAAAAGGTTCTTAAAACATTCAGCAGGCAAAAGATGACCTATCTGTAAGAGTGTAAGCCTTATAGCCAAGTTCACCCAGAGAGTGGTTGGGGTGCCTGGGGCAGTGGGGGGGGCAGGTACATTGGTCAAATTCAAGAGATTACTAGATAAGCATATGGAGGAATTTAAAATAGAGGGATATGCGGGAGGAAAGGGTTGGATAGTCTAAGACAAGGTTTAAAGGTCGGCACAACATTGTGGGCCAAAGGGCCTGTATTGTGCTGTACTGTTCTATATTCTATGTACATAACTTCTTATGCCTGTCTTACAAGCAGTCAAATCCAATTTCTATTTTAAATTCCAACAAATGATTTTAATGACTCAACTTAGGATTCTGGCTGGTTTCACTAACTATCTGTGAAGACTATTAAAATGGGACAGATTACCTCTGTGTGCTACCTCTGTGAAACAAAATCATGAACCAGGGTCATCATCTCCTAATGCACAGTATATAGAAGACATCTACCCCATGGCAGTGAAACAATGAAGAGGAACAAATGTAATATTGAGCTCCAGACTTTGCAGAAAACCACATCCCTTGAAAAATAAGATTAAACAGAATACTTTTGGATTCATACTGTGAATATCGTATGGTGCCTTCATTTCTCTTCTGGGGAAAAAAATGAAAATAAAAGTTTGCTGTGACCTTTATGGTTCAGAAAATCAGTGACAACAATAAAAGTCAAATGGCTGATTACAGGTAAAAAACCAAGAGGAAGAAGTTTGCAAGCCTTGTTTGTGAAAATAGGTATCAGTGCCACAGATATACACCACACCTTCAATCTCCACCCCATGTATATGGTATATGCATGCGCACACACACGCACGTTTTTTTTTCACTTTGCACAAAAAATAGATTTTTTTTTCTAATTGTGTACTTTCTTGTAAAATTTACATATAATTTATCATTTTTCTTGTGAATACTGCTGATATGGTGCCACGTGCCTGTGATGCTGCTGCAGGTAAGTCTTTCATTGCACCTGTGCACACATGGACTTGTGCATATGACAATAAATACATGCACACACAAACACACACACAAAACAACCAGTTTTCAGAGCATCATCTTGTCTCGGTATCGGCTGGTGCACTTCCTATTTGAACAATAATGTAAATTTCTGGGAGCCATCTTAACATTTGACAAATTAAAAAAGACAGCTGTTTTGTAATTATACACAATGACAGCAAAGCAGAAATAATCACGCCACAGTGACAGAGGATTATATTCTTCAATAATCACTAGACATATTTTACCTCGTTAAAGCTAATTGGGCAGTTTAAAGAAAATTTTTAAAGGAACAAATGTGGACTTGCTCGGTCAGCTCAGCAACTAATGAAATGATTACCATGGCCCTGTGTTCAATTTTCTCCTCATCCTCATTACCACTGCTACTGTAAGCTCACTGAAATCTTAGTGTTAAGTTAAACCAACAACACCTGTGCATTATAAGGACATGGTGACAATAATTGATCACTTCACTCTGAGAATCCTTGGATAGAAAAGCTATGCAAGAAATTAGCACACATCAACTTTAATGCCGAACGTTGGAACTCACATCTCAAGTACGAATGCCGCCCGCATTACAGGTATTCGGGTTACAGAAATCCATCCTTACAGAATTCACAGATCACCACCCAAAATTTGAAATACAGAATAAAATTCACTCTCACGAAACTCATGTAGCAAAGGAAAGTAAATATATCAACACATATATTTGATATATGTGTGAAGGAAAATCTCGAGGTGAACTGTTTTCTAGGAATGCAACACTTCTCCCAAATGTGGGGGTCACATGTATCTGTGCTGCATTGGAGAGGTGCAGCTTTCATTCTAATGGAAACAGGTTCACACATCGCACATAATGTGTATTGAGTTCTTCTGTGCAGTGAAGGAAGCCCTCAGGATACTGCGTATACCAACTGGATCAACTAGCTCTGTCATAATTCTGGAACAGCACTGTTTAAAACTAGATACCCTTTGGAAATATTGATATTGGTATATTATTGTCACTTGTACCGAGGTACAGTGAAAAACTTGTCTTACATACTGTTCATACAAATCAATTCATTACACAGTGCAGATACGTTAGTACAGAGTACACTGAGGTAGTACAGAGTAAAAATACTAACAGAATACAGAGTAAAGTGTCACAGCTACAGGTAAGTGCATTGCAGCTAGACAATGAGGTGCAAGGTCAAACAAGATAGATTGTGAGGTCAAGAGTCCATCTCATCGTATAAGGGAACCATTCAATAGTCTTA
>JARFYF010000060.1:25577047-25587623 GCA_030265395.1 Rhina ancylostomus | reverse complement strand
CAGCATGGAATCCATGTGCTGGACAACAAGGCATTAATGGAGACAAATTGAGGGCCAGAACTCAGAACCATGACAATGTTGACCTTGGAGGGATTGAGACACTGGTTTACCACAAGGACAATTGGACTCCCAAGGCTTGAAGTACAGGGAGAGATTGCACAACCTAGAGATGGATTTTCTGGAATTTGGGAGTGATTTGTTTAGATTAAGATTCTAAGAGTAAAAGCACCCTTTTTATTCATCCATAAGATATGAGTATAACTAGCTAGGTCAGCATTTTTTGCCCACCCTAAATGCCCCTGTATTTGTGTGGCTTTCTGTGTAATTTCAGCGGGTAGTGAAAAGACAAAAGATTTTCAGATTCCTTCCCCAAAAGATGCTCATGAACTCAGTGGGCCTCCATGGATACCGTTCCTGATAGTCACTTTAATTCCAGATTTACTGAAGTGCTGGAACAATTTCCCAGGTGCAATGGTGAGATGCGGAGCACTGATGTGGATCGTACTGACTTGTAGTTGGTTGTTCTTTACCTGCAGTTCATTGCTGACCTCTGCACTGAATGTTGCAGCACTGAAGTTAGGAACAAGTTTCATGTGAGAGGCCAACATATCTGACCACACCCACTCTGCCATGGGCTCAGCATGGTCCAGATCTGGACCACCTACTGCCTCTCAATAAGATTGTGGCCTTAGCTCATGTCTCTGCCTGCTCTTCACACATCTTGATTTCCTGGTTAGACCAGAAATCCGCCTTGAATATATTCAAAGGCTTTGCTTCCACATCTCTCTGGGGTAGAGAAATCCAAAGGGCTTTACATTTCTTCTCACCTTTGTCACGAATGGGTGACCCCTTTTTCTGAAACAATGTCCCCTTGTTTCAGATTGCCTCATCAGGCAAAACATCCTCTCAAATTGTCACTGAAAACTTTTGCTAAATATACTGTGTTAGTTTGCATATGAAATACAGATTGTAAACAGTTGAGGCTTGTGCACTGAATCCTGTGGCACCCCAGGACTTGTCAACCTGAATATGACCCATTTAGTCAACCCTCTATCAATTGCTAATAAATTAAAGTCATAGAGTTAGACAGCACTGAAACAGGCTCTTCATGCTGACCAAGATGCCTCATCCAACTATTCTCATTTGCCAGCAGTTGTCCATAACCTTCGAAACCATTCTAATCCATGTACCTGTCCAAATGTCTCTTAAATATTGTAGTTGTACCTGTGTCAACCACTTCCTCTAGCAGCTCATTCCACATAGATACTACCCTTTGTGTAAAAAAAGTTGCCTTGTAAGTTCCTCTTAAATCTTTCCCCTCTCACCTTAGCCCGATGCCCTCTAGTTCTTGATTCCCCAACCCTGGAGAAAGGACTGAGTACATTCACCCTATCTATGGCCTTCAGGATTTTATGTACAGTTCTATAAAATCACTTCTCCGTCTCCTACTCTTCAAGGAATAAAGTCCTAGACTGTCCAACCTCTTCCTGTATCTCAGTCCTTCAAATCCTGGCAACATTCTTGTAAATCTTTTCTGCAGTCTTTCCAGTTTAATAACATCTTTCCTATCGCAGGGCGACCAAAACTGAACACAATACTCCAAGTGCAGCCTCACCAGTGTCCTGTACAACTGCACCGTGACCTCTCAGCTTTTATACTCAATGCCCTGACTTATGAAGGCCAGCGTGCTAATAGCCTTCTTCACCACCCTGTCTATCTGTGACTCCACTTCCAGTGAACCATGTGTTTGTGCTCCAAGGATCCTCTGTTCTACAACACTCCCCTGGGCCCTGCTAACAATGTTCCACCAATGTCACAAACCCCTACCTTGTGCACCAACCTTTTATTTTGCACCTTATCAAATGCATGTTGACAATATAAACATACTACACCTAAAGCCTTATCCAGCACACACATTATATCCTCAAAGGAATAAATTTGTTTGAGTCTTTTCCTTTCCTAAAACAATATTAACTCTGTAAGATTGTGTTGTGATATTTTATATGTCCTGCTACAATTTCCTTAATTATTTTAAAGTTATTTTGCCCAGAATTAATTCTGTTTACTCACTTAATTATTACATTTACTCCTTTTTGAAAGCTTCTTGCATAATATATCTAAAATTATATTTAAAAACCACATTTGAGTTTGCAATGAAACGAGAAGATCAAAGAGCTAAAGATTTTAATATATACAAGTCATGTTGTTCCCCATCATCAAGCAATCAAATAAAAATGCACATCATTTCAGCTTGGGTATAAGATAAAAGCCACTGCAATTCGAATCATATGGGAACCGTGCAATTTCCTTTCATCTGTGACAATCCAGAGCTGAGCTTTGTCACTGCTGAATTTCCTTGATGGATAAGTGTTTTGTATGTGGCATGAAAAATAAAATGTTAGAGATTGTGTGTTTCAAGACAACAGCATATTTTTTGGGCTTCAGATGATTAAATCAGCCACTTCTGGGCTTTAATGGGATTCTCATGAACTCCTTGAAGTATTTTCTTTGCAATAATCCCCATGCTCTAAGAAGTTGCAATCACTAAACTTAAAATGATCTTCCCATTTTTACTTTAACAAACATTGAAAATTTCATGCATTGTACAATGTTAATTCAAAGAGTGTTGAGCAGATGCAATTCCTGGTCTGGATTTTTACTTGAATTTGCGACTGAAATTCCATCCTTAATATAAGACAGGATAAGAAAGGATTTCTTTATTAGTCACATGTACATCGAAACACACAGCGAAATGCATCTTTTGTGTAGAGTGTTCTGGGGGCAGCCCGCAAGTGTCGCCACGCTTCCGGTGCCAACATAGCATTCCCACAACTTCCTAACCTGTACGTCTTTGGACCGTGGGAGGAAACTGGAGCACCCAGAGGAAACCCATGCAGACACGGGGAGAACGTAAAACTCCTTATAGACAGTGGCCGGAATTGAACCCCAGTCACTGGCACTGTAATAGCGTTCCAAGGTGGCACAGTGGCACAGCTAGTAGAGCTGCTACCTCATAGCTCCAGTGACCCGGGTTCAATCCTGATATCTGGTGCTGTCTGTGTGGAGTTTGCACGTTCCCCCTGTGACCTCATGCGTTTCCTCTGGGTGCTCTGGTTTCCTCCCACATTCCAAAGATGTGCTGGCCAGTCAATAAAGTTTACACTGTAAACTGCCTCAGGTGTGTAAATGAATGGTAGAATCTGGTGGGAGTTAATGGGAATGTGGGGAGAATAAAATGGGATGTAGGATTAGAAAACAATGAGTGATTGATGGTTGGCAAGGAGTTGATGAGCTGAAGGGTCTGTTTCCATGTTGTGCGACTCTGAGTGATCATTGGTCGCTTTCAGTGCTGGCTGACCTGCAGAAGTGCTGTTCAAAGGAGTCTCCTGAGATTCTGACCCACATTAAATGTACTGTTTAATTTTTTTAAAGTTATTTACTCTTCTTCAGCAACCTTCCCCCCTTTGCTGAAATTCCAACATTTACCAGCAGCCTCCCTTCCAAATCCCAGACCCCTTCCCAGCCCAAGACCTGGGCTCGGCTTTCTTTTGCACTTCCTGTCAAAGAATTTCTGGGTCATTTTGCTTCAAGCCATCTTTTTTGAGGAATTCTGTGTTGGTGTCCACACCAAAAATCCTTACAGCCTTTCCCAATGAGCCTCACAATTGAGCAATGGTTAGTGTAAAGAGTGGGTGGTTTGTGCTGCAGACTGCGTGAAACTCTCTCATTTCCTCATCAGTTAGATACATTAAACCTGTCAGAAGCAGGAGATACACTTGCCAACAAGCTAAATTTATTTTAAGTAGCTCTCATTCAAAAATGTCTAGAGAGAAAAAAATATAGCCATACCAATATTTTTAAAATCAAAACAAAAAACATTTAAATCTGAATGATTTGGACCAGAAGATGTGCTTAATATCTGCACCAACCAAATGAGCAGCTGTTTATACATCCAAAGCCAGTAATGATTCATATTTTGTACTGCTCCTTCCACAATAAGATTCAATTCGTGCATAGTTTGCACCATCTGCTCCATTTATCTTGCATATCCAATATCTGTTCTTGAGAAGATATACAGAAGTCCAAACCTACTACCAGAAGCTTGTACATTACATCCCTTTCCCTGGCATCTGTCAGAAACGCAATCAGTCTCTTTGTATCTTCTTTCATATCTGACGCTGAGATGTGTTCTGGACTTCACATACCCTCTATACCTAATTTCACCCCTGCTGTTGAATCTCCCACCTGAAACCTTGTTAACTTGGACAGCTTATCTCCTGCTGTTATAAGACTCTTGAACAGACCTCTTGTACGATAAATATGAACTCTTGACCTCATAATCTACCTCGTTGTGGCCCCAGCACCATATTGTCTGCCTGCACGGCACTTTCTCTGTAATTGTAACACTTTATTCTGTTATTGCTCTTCCCTTGTACTACCTCCATGTTCTTATGTTCTGAAATGACCATAAGGATGGCATGCAAAACAAAGTGTTTCACTGTATCTCGGTACATGTGACAATAATAAATCAATTACCAATTATCTCCAGACCTGACTGCCCCAATGCACACTTGTTTTCTCACATCAGGACAACTGAAACATTGAGGCCAGGTTCTGACACTAACTCACCCATCACCTTGTATCTGTTGATCCACACTTCTTAACCAATGCCTCAGTTTTCATTTTTTGTTTTCAGATCCCTCTGTTAGCTCCATTCCCATCACTGTAACCTCCTGCAGACCTACAATGTTCTGAGAAATCTGCATTTTTCCAAATCTGGCTTCTTGATAATCTAGAACTTTAATCATTTCCACACTCTTGGCTGGCTGTTAAGGCCCTATGGCCAAGAACTCCCTTCCCAGATGTCTTGTATTTCTCCTTTAAGGTGCTCTGTAAAATAGATGTAGTTGACCAAGCTTTTGGCTGTCAGTCCCAAATCTTTTTCCTTTCCTTTAAAACACACAAACCGTTCCATTCTATTTTGGAGCTATGATGTAAAGTTTGTTATTGTTTGCGAGAAAGATAAGTTGACCTCAGTATGACTTTATGTTTTCCTTTCCTGCTTATTGGAAGCCCGTGGGGTTCAGAGTAAAAGACAGCATTCAATGCCTCTCCTATTTTGCCAGCAACCAATGGGTTTGCTCGGTCACCTCAGAACTTGGTTATGAGGACCCCATTGAATTGTATCAGCAGACACACCAAGAGTCAGATGGAGTAGGAAATCATTCACTGGAGAGCCAGCTGAATTATTGCAATGGTCCAGTACTTTCATGGTCACCATTACTGGTGCCAGCTGTTTAAATTCCAGATCTCTTTAATTCATAATTTCAGGGAGCCCAGTGGCTCTGCAGTTTGTGCAACAGTTTTGGAGCATCAGAAGCTGAGGGGAGACATAAGGATTCTTTATTAGTCACATGTACATCAAAACACACAGTGAAATGCATCTTTTGCGTAGAGTGTTCTGGGGGCAGCCCCCAAGTGTCACCACATTTCCGGTGCCAACATAGTACGCCCACAACTTCCTAGCCCGTACGTCTTTGGGAGGAAACCGGAGCACCCGGAGGAAACCCACGCAGACATGGGGAGAACGTACAAACTCCTTACAGACAGCGGTCGGAATTGAACCCAGGTCACTGGCATTGTAATAGTGTTACACTAACCACTACACTGCCAAACATAGCAGAAGTCCTGCGAATGCTAAAAATCCTAAAACAAAAGGCAGGAACTGCCTGGGAACACAATTTTATATTTTATTCATTCTTGGAATCTAGAGATCTCTAGCTGTTGTCCATTCTTAACCACCATTAAATCGTTTCTGGGGGCAGCTAAGAATGACCATATCAGTCGACCTAAAGTCAAGCACAGGCCACGGTGGTTAAGGACGATTGATTTCCTTGCCTGAAAAAGAGTGGTGAACCAGAAGGACTTTTCTGATGATCCAGTAGTTTTATATTTACCATTGCGGACACTAGCCTATTTTCTATTTTATCAAAGTATCTGAATTTAAATTTCCTATATACTGTGCTGGGCTTCGAACTTCTGTCCCTGGAGCAATATTCCAGGCCTGTGGACACTAAAGTATTAGCTGTCCTTTAAGCCACCAGATCGCCAATTCTGTAGAGTCAAATGTTTAATATTTCAGATCAATACTCTTTCATTAGAAAGCCTGCTGGCAAAATCCAATTGATTAACAAGGACGCATTGCCTATTAACATTTTAAGGCACTTAATTTTGTTCTGTACAGCTGCCCCTACCAACCTAAACGTATTTGGAGATTTGATCTATATATATATATATATATATATATATATATATATATATAAAATATTTTCAGGGTGAATAAGAAAAGGTTAATTCCTCTTGTTTGGGGAATCAGCAAACAGGGTCATCAACTTAAAACCATTGCAACAATAAGAGGATTTAAGAAAAATATCTTTAAATGGAGGATTGTTGGAATATGGAGTGGTTGAGGGAGAGGCAATGGGATCTATATGGCAATAATGGCCAGATAATCTTGTAAAATTGATGTTGGTTGATGAATAAATACCAGTCAGAAATCCCCATAGGAATGTTTTTAAAGGTTGAGATTAGGGCACATTATCGGTCTAAGAACAAGGACCTTCCTCTGATTTCACCCATGTCAATTAGAGTAAGAATTATGGCATTTTAACAATGTTATGAATATTGGCCAGAATATCCTTGAATATTGCAATGGCTACAGAGAATATGCTTGTTAATCTATGGATTTATTTGGCTCCTTAATTTTAATAAAAATGTAATTACCAGACAATTGCTGAATTATAACCTGTTCAACACAGAATGTTATAAGTTCAGTTCCCAAATTCATTAATTACTGCCAGTAAGTCAACTAATTATGGAGTGGATGAGTAATTTAATTATTGACTCAAGTGAATAATTATGAAATGTAGAGTATAAGTTAATTTAACTTAGTAAAAGTCAAGTACATTCTATAGAAAGTGAAGGATTCTATTGTATAAATAAGAATTGAAAATTTATTGGCTGCCCTGAGGTCCCTGTGAGTGAACAAGGTCATGGGAATCAATTGGGCCAAAGTTGAATCCAAAACTGCTGAACTGTACAATTTAAAAGTTGTGTACACCACTTCTACTGGAGAGCAATTCAGTTAGTATAACTTCACTACTCTTTCTCCGCATACCTTACCCTTCTCCCAGTGGTCCTGTAGTGTAGGAAAATGTCCTAAGGCACTTTCACAGGAGCTTAGTAACGCGACATTGGATCAGACCAAACAGGCAGATTTTATGGAGAGCCTTAAAGGTAGAGTGAGAAGCAGAGGTTTCGGAAAGAATTCCAGAGTTTAGAGCCCAGACATCTGAATGTATTAAATCTTGATTATTGTGTCCAGGAACAATTAAATTACAGGGTACTGAAGAGGCCAGATTTGAGGAAACAAAGAAGTCCCTGATTGAAGTATGGAGCAAATTGGAGGAAAAAAAAGAATTTCAAATGACTATTTTATTCTTTAGGTTGTGTGTCAAAATCGAGTTTATTGGCATGTGCATAAGTACATGTATGCATAGGTGCAATGAAAAACTTATTTGCAGCAGCATCTGAAGCATATGGCATCAGATGAGCAGCATTCACAAGAAAAACATAAATTAAACATGCTGTAACTATGCTCAAGCCAGTTGGAGATTTCAAGACTTTAAACTTAAAGAAATTAGCATTTGTTTAAAAAAAACATGTACTGGAGAAATTAATGGGGCTGAAAGCTAAACAGTCCTCGATCTAATGAACTATATCCCCAAGTTTCAAGAAGGTGACTATGAAGGTAGTGGATACTTTGGATGTTACCTAAAATTTCCCTAATTTCTAGAAGGTCCTGACCCGAAACATTGACCACCTGCTTTTCTCCACGGATGCTGCTCGGCCTGCTGAGGTCCTCCGGCATCGTGTTTTTCATAGCAAATGTGACCTTCTATTTAGGAAGGGAGAGGGAGAAAAAAACAGGGGACTACAGGCCAGTTATCCTGACATCAGTTAGTGGGGAAAATGCTGGACTTTGTTAGTAAGGAAGTGGTAGGAAGGCACTTGGAAAATAATGATAGGATTGCACAGAGGCAGCCTGGGTTTAGGAAAGGAAAATCATGGAATTTTTTGAATTTGTAATTCACAGAACAGTTAGTTGATCTGGGTATTTAGATATTCAGAAAGCTTTTGATATACACACATACTAAACAGGATTAGAGCACAGGGTATTGTCAATAATAATCTGGTATGAATTGAGGACTGGTTTACAAGCAGAAAGCAGTGTAGAAATAAGCAGCTCATCTTCAGGTTGAGAGTCGATGACTGTTGGGGAACGACAGGGATTGTTGCTGGGGCCCAGCTATTCACAGTCTATATCAGCAATCTAGATGGGCAAAGGCCATGTGCAATGTATTTGAGTTTTCTGATGATACAAAGTTAGGTAGCAGCTGGACTTATGAGGAGGACACAGATGGGCTTCACAGGGATAAAGACAAGCTGAGTGAACAGGAAAGGATATGGTAAATGGAATATAATGTGGAAAAATATGACACCCTGCCCTTTGGTAGAAAAAAATAGAAAGGCAGACTGTTTTTTAAATGGTGAGAGATTGAAAAGTATTTGTGTTCAGAGGAACCTGGTATCATTAACATGCAATTAGCAATTAAGAATGCATTTGATATGTTTTTCCTTTTATAGCAAGAGGACTTGAGTAAAAGTATATTGCTGTCTTTCCCCAATTAAATGGAACTTTGGTGAAATCCTATGTATAAAATTTGCTCTCCCCATATAAGGAAGGACACTCTTGCAAAAGAGGGAATGTAGTGAAGGTTCATCAGATTTATTCCTGGGATGTCAGGTTTGTTGTACGAGGAGAATTTAAGGAGGCTGTACCTATCACTTTCTTGAGTTAGACAAATGAAAGGTTATCTCAATGAAACATACACATTTCTTATGGTGCTTGACAGGTAAATGCAGAGTTGATATTTTGCTGACCATCGTGGCTGGAACTATGGGGTACAGTCCCAAATTAAATTGGCCATTCAAGCCAGAGATGAGAAGAAATTCCTTAATACGTAGTGAATCTTTGGAGTTCTCTGGCCAAGAAGGCCATGGAGACTTGCTTGCTGCATTATCTCAAGACAGATCAATGGATTTTTAAGGGGGTTGAGGAATATGGGGTTAGTTTAGGAAAGTGGCAACGAAATAACAGATCAACCATTATCTTATTGAATGGTGGAACAGGCACGAGAGGTCAAATGGCTTCCTATTGTTTCTATTTTGTGTGTCTGTACTTGTTTCAATAGATATTTGTTAAGGATATTAGGACTATGGAAAATGGTGAATGAATTTGAGGTTCAGATCAGCCCTGAACATATTGACAGGCAAGAGGGGTTAAGTGACCTAATTTGGCATAAAATTTACTTTAACACCAATGTAGCTCATTGTTTCATTTGTTTCAATAGATTGTGAGATTACACCAGATTGTGTGTATTTTTGGTATTGAACTTCTCCCTTTTTCATACGTAAATTGAAATAAAAAACAATAGTGATTGCATTGGAGAAACTATCAGATCTCTGGGAAGCACATAAAATTGGTGAGAGGACAGTTACTATAGCTAAGTGCCTTCCTAATTTAATGTCTACTGACATTTTCAGTGGATATTTGCAAAAATAATGAAAGGAATAGGAACAGGAAAATGTAAATTGGCCTTTCAAATCAATAAAGTTGTAGCTGAACCTTAATCTTGTTCACTTTGCTCATTCACCATATCCCTTGATTCCCTTGTCCAAAAATCTTTCAACCTTTGCCTTGTGTAACCTCAACAACTGAAAAGTTGCGGTGTTTTGGAGAAAAGAATTACAGAAGTTCGAGTGAAGAAATTTCCTCTTGTGTCAAACCTAAATGGCTGTCCCTTATTTTGAGACTGGTGCCTAGTTTAGCTCTGTTCAGGCAATGATGATGGACCTTTGGCATATATTCTTTCACCCTTCTGAATCTTGTGTTTCAATGTGATTATTGAATCTAGTCTCTTGGGGATTTGATCAATACTCTAGGCAGCTCTGATCTACAATGCTTTCTGTCCATACTCTAAATCTGTATATCCTGCCTTGTCCAATAAAAAAATGGCGTGGCCCAGCATTGTACAGTGCAGGGTTCTGGTGGTAATTATCTTTGTAAGCTAGTTCTCATCTGTGCATTCTCAGGAAGAACCAGCAAACAGATGTGTAGAGTATCTCATTACATCAAAGAAAAGAATGTCAGAAAATGAATTACCCCATTCCCTATTCATGCACCTCAGTGATGCCAAGACAATAGAAAAATTAGATTTGTCGGAGTTTGGTACAGTAAACTCTCAGCCATTTGGAATCCATGGGAGACAAGGTGTTGGAGGTAGGGGTGGTGAGGGGGGCAGTAGTGCCAGTTGCATAAACACTACAGGAAGGATGTGGAGGTTTTGGAGAAGGTGCAGAAGAGGTTTACCAGGATGCTGCCTAGAGTATGAGCTATAAGGAGCGATCGGACAAACTTGTGCTGCTGTCTCTGGAGCATCAGAGACTGAGGGGA
>JARFYF010000060.1:25492384-25502656 GCA_030265395.1 Rhina ancylostomus | reverse complement strand
CATAGACAGCAAAGAAGGTTGTCGAAAGATACAGAGGGACACAGATCAGCTGGAAAGTTGGGTGGTGTGATGGCAGAAAGAATTTTATCTGGGCAAGTGTGTGGTAATGCATTTTTGGGCATCAAATGCTGGCAGAACATATACAGTAAATGGTAGGAACCTGAGGCATGTTGATATACAGAGAGACCTTGGGATGCAAGTTCATAATTTCCTGATGATATAAATGGATACTGTAGTGGAAAGGGCATTTGGCTTGCTTGCCTACATAGGTCGAGGTTTTGATTATAAGAGCTGGGATGTCATGCAACTGTACAAAACTTTGGTTCAACCGCACTTAAAGTGCAGGGTACAGTTGCACTCACACACTACAGGAAGGATGTGGTAGCAACAGAGAGAGCGCAGAAGAGATTCACCAGGATGTTGCCTGGAATCGAGGCCTTTAATTCCAAAGAGAGATTGGATAGATTGTGTTTGTTCTCACTTGGAGCAGAAGAGGTTGAGGTGTGACTTTATTGAGGTTTATGAGGGGCATAGACAGGATAAATAGTGAGAGTCTTTTCCCCAGGTTAAGGGGGTCCAAAACTAGAGAGCATAGGTTTAAGGGGAGAAATTTAAAGGAGATTTGAGGGACAAGTTTTTAATGCAGAGTATGTGGAATAAGCTGCCAGAGGAGATGCCAGATGAAGAAAGAATTACAATGTTTAAAGGCATTTTGGACAGGTACTTGGATAGAAAGGGAGTAGAGGGTTATGGGTCGAGTGCAGGCAAACTGGACTAGCATAGATAGACATAATATTGGCACAGAGAAGGTGATCTAAAGAGCCCATTTCTATGCTGTACTGCTCTGTGACTCTATGACCAGGGTGAGAATGGAAGGTGTGCATGTTAGATGTATATAGAATTGCTGCACCAATGGAAAACATCGCAGGAACATGAGAAACAAAGATTTAGAAAGGAGCTTGGCATGGCAGTGTTCTGTTCTAGGTAGCGTGATGCTCTTGCTGGAAGCAGTCCACTGACCACATTACTCTGTCTCAAGCCTGACCACTCTATTGTTTAAAGACAAAGTATGGCAGCACAGCATGAAACAATCCCAAGCAATTCCGAGCTCCGTGAAGAAGCAAACATTGATTTATTGGAAGAGAGTTTGGCAAACACTTGTGCTCAAGCATGCTATTATTGACCAACAGCAGGATTAACTGCAGTTTAGATTAGATTTCTCACTTTGAATATAAATAAATTGACTGGTAAGGCCCAGTGTTCAATCTCATCTGTTGAAAGGAAAATCCCCAAAATATAAAAGTCAATGGCAAGGGGAACCTCTGGGATCGTTCTGTGCATGAGCGAGGAGGTGAGTGACTGGGAAGCAAGCCAGTGGATGTGGTCAGTGTCTGAGAGAATCCACATCACTCAGAGGTTTGTAATGAGGTGGTTCTCATTCCTTGCTGGGTCACCCTCAACTTCCATTCCTTCGGAACATCAAACGATTGTTGGAGTTTGGAACCAGGTCTTAATGGCCATGACTAACCTGCTTGGGAGTTATGTGAGGAATGTCATTGCTGCCACTGTTGTCCTGAAAGTGACACATGTTTCAGGGGTCTGCTCCTGTGCAGCACCCCAAAGGCATGGTCCATGATTTCCTGGTCCCCACATAACGCCCTCTGCTACACGGTCTGCTCTCCCCACATAATATCCTCCTCCATATGGTACACTCGCCTTTGATCTTTGAGTTCAAGTGCACAGGTAACACTTATCCCACATGCATGCTCTGAGGTGGCGCTCCAAGTCAATCTTCCATTCCTTCACTGAAGTGAACAATGGGATGGGCGTTATGCTGAACTCTGGAAGGCAATTGGCCCCATCACCCAACATCACCCACAATAATCAAGAGCGATATCAAGACCTTGGGTCAATGTGGACCACTGTCCATGCCTCGGGAGCCTCCTCCACTGAGGCCAGTAACGAATTTCACCACTACCTCCACCATGATCTTCAGCCAAATGAAGGGGAAGGTGTTTTAAGATCAAAATCTCAAACTGGGCAGTAAACTACTGAACAGTAGTGATCTCAGCTCGGCACGTGTCAGAGGAGCTTCCTCCAACAGGCACTGTGGGAGTTTCACCAATAAAATCCTCTTTCAGTGATTTTGGAGGATTTTGTGGCGAATGTTGGTGGCAACTGTCGAGTGCCTTGAGGTACCTGCTGTAGGTAGTCCAGGTCCGAAAAGCAGAAAGGACAAGGATCATTGCTGCCCAGTAGACTATGAGTTTTGTGCCAGGTCTGAGGTCTTGAGTTTCAAATACCTTTATCCTCAATTGACCAGAAGCTGTGCTGCCACACTGAAGGTAAAGGTAGATTTTATCAACAGTGTCTGCCTTCTCTGAGGGGTGACACCCAAGATATGGGAAGCAGAGCAGATTTCCAGGGTCCTCCTGTCAACCCTCATTGTCGAAGGACAGTGTGGTGCAGTAGGGGCAGATTGGTCAATGTTGAAAGTAAGGTCCACCCTTTCATTTGCTTCAGTGAATGACTTGATGATGGCCAGTTGGTACATACAGTTCTGAATGCACATGCACACTCAACATATACACCACTGCCTTCTCTTTTAAAAATAGTAAGTTGATAGCAACAACTCACAGAAATGAAATTAGTTCATCAATTACTATTACATTCAACATAAATTGTACCTATGAAAACCATTCTTGTAAACTTTTAAAAGTTGTGTATAATTTATGTTTTTGTGAATGCTGCTTATATGATGCTCTATGCCTGTGATGCTGCTGCAAGTAAGTTTTTCACAGATGTACTTGTGCAAGGACTTGTGAAGTTTACCACTCCACAAGTGCTTCCTGTACTCCGTGACAGTCACCTGTCACTGTATATTTGTGGCTCCATTTGCCTTGAATGCCTCATTAACCCAACAATATGATTTTTTTTTCAGTGCTTGCCACTGACCTGAAGGTGAGCAGCATGATGATACAGCAATCCCCAGAGTGGACTCTGCCTTTCCTATTGTTAACTTTCAGGATCTTTGGTGCTCAGAGACAGTGATGTCATCCCAGTCAACTTTGACTTTTCACAAAACACATTGACATATATATTATACATTTAGCTAAACATAAATCTGCTTTGGTTGAATCCTCTCAACAATAGCACTCAACTATAGACTTAAAAATTCATCAGTATACATCACAACACCAAAATATACAATAAGTTTCTTCACCTGTACATTTCACAAATAACTCTTTTCTACATGGTGCAAGACTTAACCATGGATAAATCATTTCTCAGTATCAATATTAACCTCTGAAATTTAAACAGATCAATACTCCATTGACTGCTATGTAATGCTTCTTTTATTTATACATTTTTTAGGGCATGGTTCTTACAGCATTTACTGCCCATCCCTAGTTGCCTTTGAGAAGATAGTGGTGAGCTGCCTCCTGTTGCAGTCCTTCTGGTGAAGTTGTTATCAAACTGGGGAGGGAACTCCAGGTTCGGACACAGTAGTGATGAAGGAACCATGATATATTTCTGTTGCTGTCATCACTGTCTGAAGGATGGTGCACAACTTTGGTGGGGAACATGCAGGTGATGGTGTCCCCATGCACATGCTGCCCTAATCCTTTTTGGCGGTAGAGGTTGCAGGTTTGGGAGGAACTGTCAGGGTAGCTGAAGCGAGGAATCGCAGTGAATTTTATAAATGACGCACACTGCAGCTTCTGTTCTCCAGCCACGGGGTGAGTGAAGTTTTAGGGTGGAGGATGGGGCTGCTTTCACCTGGGTGGTGTTGAACGTTTTGTTGCATAGGTGATGGAAAGACTTTCAGGCATCAGAAGGTGAGTCACATTTGTTGCTGTTGTGTAAGTCTGTCTCATGCAGGTAAGGACATTTATTATGGAGTTGTGAATGGACTTATAAATTATGCAATCGTCTGAATTTCTGTGGCAAATTATTTCACTACTGGTTAGGTTCCTGTGAGAATTCTTCAATGTGATTGGCTCTTCAGGATGGTTGATGACATCACTGTTTCTAAGCCCCACAGATCCCAAAATTTAACAGTAGGAAAGGGGGAATCAACTCTGGGGATTACTGTATCATCATGCTGCTCGCCTTCAGGTCAGTGGCAAGCACTGAAAAAAATCATATTGTTGGGTTAATGAGGCATTCAAGGCAAATGGAGCCACAAATATACTGTAATAGGTGACTGTCACAGGAGCACAGGAAGCATTTGTGGAGTGGTAATAATGTTAATCATAAAGAATTTATGGTCAATTTTATGAACTTGTACTCCTAACGGAGTTCTCACTGATAACAACTCCACATCATAAAATTGTCCATAACAGCAAGGTGGAACTTCAAAATAAAGAGCAAAGACTAAAACTAAAAGTCTATTTGTCTTAGTGTGACAAGAATGAAACAATTTTGCTTGTGATAGATTACCTATTGGATTCTTTCTTGCTGGTGATAGTGTGCACATAGTTCAAATTAAGTACTGTTAGCTAATTCATCAATCTTTGCAGCATATACATCAGGGTATACTGAAGCCACTGTAAGCTGGTAGCATAGAGCTAAAGTAAGACTGATATACTTGTGCCTGGCATAGACAGAGCCTGGCATAAAGACCCACTCTGGATTTTATAGGTGGCAATGTAAGTTCACAGGATAGTTGAGAACACTGGACCCAATGAAAATATCTAGGCTGAACAGCCTGATGCTTGAGACTGAAATGACACTGGAGAGGTGGGGAGATTTCCCTATGTATTCCATGTCACTGTGAACTGGAGAATAAGGAGAGATTTAAAACAATACAACCGAGGAATTAAACAAATCCTTTCACCTGTCTTCAAGGAAGAGAAAACAAAAATCCTCCCTAAAATATTGGAGAAACAAATTTCAGAGATTGGATTATATTTTGAGGGGCTTAAACTAGAAGTTTGGCAGGGGAGCTCCGAACGAGTTTGAGGCATGCGGGAATTTTGAGAAGCTCCTTGCAATCTGCAGGAGGTGTCTCCAGCTTGGCCAGTTGAAGAGCTGGGTTTCCGGACTGGAGCACTGGCTGGAGGTACAACAGTGCATTGACAAGGGTGAGAGTTATGTGGAGGTGGTCACCTCACAACTTAAGGAAAGACATTCAGCAGAAGAATGGTGAAGGGAAAGGGTGGCAGGGAGGTGATCAGGGACACTGCAAAATGTATGCTATCCCAAAACTGTTCCTCTGTGTTGGACAATGGTGGAACTGAAAATATCTCTGGGGAGTTCAGGCAGAGCCACAATCAAGCAGAGCCAGCAATTCTGTACAAGATAGTGGTCCACAGTGGGACCAAACAACATGGGTAAAATGGGGGATGAGGGCTGCATGAATTTAGGGAGGTAGGTGACAAATTAAAGAACAAGATCTCTAAGGTCTTGTCACTGGATTACTTCCAGTGCCACATGCTGGGAATTATAGAAGTTGGAGCAAGGGTCAGATGAACGTGTGGCAAAAGGGAAGGTGTAGGAGGGAGGGCTTGAGATTTCTGAGTCACTGAGACCATTTCTGGGGGAGCTGGGATGTATAAAGCTGCACAGGTTGCCCCTTGACAGGAGGTTTGTTTGTGGTGCTAGGGAAGGGTACACAGGGTAGACACACACTTGGGGGAAGATTCACAGTTAAATATAGAAGGGAAATTTAGTCTAGATGCAGAGCAGCTGACTGTGATAAGGCACATGGGGGTGAATGGAAGGCCAAATCATATCTACTTTATTGCAAGGAGTCTGACCAGTAAGGCAGATGAACTGAGAGCGTAGAGTGACACGTGAGAGTATGGTATTGTTGCTATCACCATCAATAAATGAATGATCAGGACTCAGGGACCACTGAGGAAAAAGAAGACCTTGGTGTACAAGTTCTAAGATTCCTGAAGGTGAAGGCAGCATACCACTCTTTATTAGCTGGGGCCGAGAATAGAAGACCAGAAGCTAATAAGATAAAATAACTTTATTAGTCACATGTACATCAAAACACATGGTGAAATGCATCCTTTGCATAGAGTGCTGTGGGGGCAGCCCGCAAGTGTTGCCACGCTTCTGGCGCCAACATAGCACGCCCACAACTCCTAAGCAGTACATCTTCGGAATGTGGGAGAAAACCGGAGCACCCGGAGGAAACCCACGTGGACACGGGGACAGCGTACAAACTTCTTACAGACAGTGGCCGGAATTGAACCTGGGTTGCTGGGGCTGTAATAGCGTTATGCTAACTGCGACACCACTGTGCAATTATATAAATCATTGATCAGACTTCAACAGGAGCACTGAGTTCTGGTCATTTCCCTATAGGAAGGAGATGACAGCACTGGAGAGGGTGTAAAGGAGATTCCCCAAGATGCTTCCTGGAATAGAGCTTTTCAATCATGAGGAGGGAATGGATGGGCTGGGGTTTGTTTTTCTTGGGGCAGAAGAGGTTGAGGGGGGAGCCTGTTTGAAGTCTATGAAATTGTGAGGGCAGAACTAGGGTAGGTGGAGGGAAACTTTTCCTTATAGCAGAGTGTCTAAAATTAGAAGACATAGGTTTAGGGTGAAGGATAAAAGGCTTGGAGGGGATTTGAGGAGAAAAGTTTTCACCCAGTAGGCAGTTGGAATCCAGAACACAATGCCTGAGGGGGCAGTGAAGGCAGATGCTCTCGCAACATTGAAGAAGTATCTGGACGAGAACTTGTAGCGCAAAGGTATAGAAGGTTAGGGGCCAAGTGGTGAAAAATGGGATTTGTATAGACACAGACTTGATGGTGTGTTGAGTCACTTGTTTCTGTGCTGTATGCAAATGACAAAACAAAATAAATTAGTTTTGGTTAAAAAACATCAGTAGAGAAGTTAATGAGCTGGAAAACACATCAAGAGCATGGTGATCTAATGATGCAGCATTTAGTGCTTCTCTGTGACAGCCCCAGCTACCTAGGTTCAATCCTGACCTCTATTGCCAGCTTTGTGGAGGTTCTCCCTGTTACCCATGGTTGTCCCCCAGGTGCTCCGGTTTTCTCCCACATTTCAAAGACATGTTAGTTGGTATGTGAAATTACCCCGAGTGTAGGGAGGTGGGAGGAGGATTAGGGGAGAATTAATAAGCATGTGAGAGAGAATAAAATGCAAGAAGTTAAGTGGGATGTGATTTCTCTGTGAACCAATACAGACTCAAGAGGCAGATTGTCACACGTCATCAGGAAATAATACATTCCAGAGTTTTGAAAGAGGTATATGTATACATGTTCTTGTTATCATCTGGAATCGATTTATTATTGTCACATGCACAGTGAAAAACTTGCCTTGCATACCATTCATACAGATCAATTCATTACACAGTGCCTTACACATATAAGATAGTACACAGGAAAACAATAACAGAGTGTGGAATAAAATGTGCAGTGCAGGCAGACAATAAGGTGCAAGGTCATTACAAGGTAGATTGTGAGGTCAAGAGTCCATCTTTTCATACTAGGCAACCATTCAATAGTCTTATACAATGGGATAGATAGAAGCCGTCCTTGAGGCTGGTGGTACCTTTCTGGAATCTTCCAACATTCTATAGATTCTGGAAAGGTTTCAGCAGATGGGAGAGCAGCAAAGGTGACCCCATATGTAAGAAAGGAAAAAGTGAGACAATAGGGAACCACAGACCTGTTAGCCAACATCAATAATGGGGAAAATGCTGAAATCCATAATAAAGGATGTGAGATTTAGAGATTTTGGAAATAATATTATGATTGTGCAGGGAAAATCTGTTTGAATAATCTAGTAGACTTTTTGAGGATATATCCAGTTGAGTAGATAAGGGGGATCCAGTGGATGTGATATATTTGGAATTTCTGAAGATAATGAGCAGATTATTGGTGAGTCAGTTTTCCATGATCACATTGAAAACTATTTTCCCTCTACCATCTTCCAACAAGTTCATGGTTCTAAAGTTCTGTTTTAATGTTAAATGTTTTATTAGTAGAAGTTTGTGGACCTGATTTTGCTGTTCATTGATAGAGATGAGACGACCGCGGGAGATTCATCAGCACGAGTTGTAAAATTAAGCTCATGTCCCCGTGAAACATTTCACAGAGCCGTCTTATGTTTGATTTGCTCAGAATAAATCAACTGTTTCCTTCTGATGTTTGTATTGCATTTGCATATTGATGAGCTACAGTCATTCATTTTCAGCTATGTTATGGCTGTTCTTGCAGAGTTATTAGCAGATGTGTAAAATGTTCTCTCTGTACAGCCAGTGCTTTTTGTACCTTGGGTAGGCAGACAATTGGACAACAGTTAAAAGCTCTAAACCTGCTGCTGTCAGCTTACGCTTGCCTCATGTACCAGGGATGATTGTGAATCATTCTGTGCTCTTTTCTGTGATGTAGATATTGCAGGCAATGACAACATTGATTATCCATCCCTAATTGCCCCTGAACTTAGAAGGCAGTTGAGAAACAAGCACACCAATGAGTCTAAGGTTACCAATAAGCCAGATGAGAGATTGGTACAACCTGAAAATCAAACTGCAGATGCTAGAAATCTGAGATAAAAACAGACAATGTTGGAAATACCCAGTAAGGCAGCCAGCATCCGTGGGAAGAGAAACAAAGTTAACGTTTCAGGTTGAAGAACTGTGAGAAAGAGAAAATAGTTTTGAGCTGCAGAAAGGGTAAATGAAGGAGGTAGGGAGTACAAAGGGAATGTCTTTGATAGGGTGAGGTCAGGGTTGTGGTGATAAACTGTTGGTGAATTCATCAAGTTGATCGACTAATGGGGGGAGCATTAGAAGAGGTGAACTTTTTCCTTTTCTGATGTTACATATGGTAACTTCAACAGCTCTTGAATTCCAATACCCCTCTGGATTTATTTGCCCTTTACTTTTCTCTGACCCCCATCTCTCCCCTGCCATGTTTTCATTATCCCTTCTGACCTGCCGCTCACTGATCCTGAAGGAGTGGTCCTCAGAATCCTTAGCTTTGTCTCCCTCTGTGCCCATCGTAAAGAATTCTGCACCCCACATGACACTGAGCTCTTCCCCTACCATTTCTGTCTCTGCTTCCATGTACAATTGGAGTCAGGGCCTTTTCATCCTGCCCTCCCACTATCTGTGCCAATTATCAAGCATCTAAATACAGTAACTCTACACTAACCCGTGTTTATTTTATTCTCCCGCATTCCCATCAACTCTTTCAAGATTCTACCATTCACCTTGTGGGATGCCTCCACAACACTCCGTGCAAAAATGCATTTCATTGTGTGTTTCAATGTACATGTGACTAATAAAGAAATCTAATTAACCTACCAACCCGTACGTCTTTGGAATGTGGGAGGAAACCGGAGCACCCGGGGGAAACCCATTCGGTGAATGTGGATAGTGCAGTTACCACTGATGTTAATAATGACAGCAGAAGTGAGGATGGTATTGTTAATCTGAGATTTCTGGATCCAGATGTTGGAGTTATCAAATCTCAGGAACACTGCACAGGAAATTGTGTTGGATGGGGAAAATATTGGAGACAGCCTCAGTCAGAATAAAATTTCGGTCTGTCAACTTCTTAATGAAGTTGACATATTGTTGGGTAAGAATGAGCCTGGCGCCAAAGGTAGGAGTGTTAAAATTTTAGATAAAGTTGTGAATTTTCTTGTTAGTAATAGTGAGAATAGTCAAAAAGGAATGGAAATGGGAGTAATGCAAGTAAGAAGGCTTTGACATGAACCGTTAGCTCTGTTTCTCTTTCTACAGATGCGGCCAATTCTGCTGTTTCCAGCAGTTTCTTTAGTAAGTCCTTACAATTTCCAGGTCACAAAGACTCATTCTGGCATTATATTCTAGACTTATTTAATATCTGGATTTTAATTCTCCAATTTAAATCCATTGCATTGTGCTCTCCTTGCTGGACCTTGCTCTGTGCATACCATATGGCAGTTTAAAGGACCTTCACTCATCCCGAGACCATGATCTGGACCCTGGGATGTTAACTCAGGTTTCAGTGGCTCAATTAGAGGGCATAGGTTTCAAGTGAGAGGGGAGAGATTTAATATGAACTTGAGTGGCAACTTTTTTTTTACACAAAGGGTGGTATCTATGTGGAACGAGCTGCCAGAGGAAGTGGTTGAAGCAGGTACAATAACAACTTTTAAAAGACAGTTGGAGAGGTACACAAATAAGAAAGGTTTAGAAGATTATGGGCCAAAAGCTGGCAAATGGGACTAGCTTGGATGGGGCATCTTGGTTGGCATGGACCAATTGGGCTGAAGGGTCTCTATATTAACAAC
>JARFYF010000060.1:25232217-25242787 GCA_030265395.1 Rhina ancylostomus | reverse complement strand
TAAATCTCCTCTCCACCGTCTCTAAAGCGTCCACCTCCTTCCTATAATGAGGCGACCAGAACTGAATACAATACTCCAAACATATTCAATCCTACCTTTGCAGTTGGACAAGGTAAATTCATTTAATTAAATAAATTAAATTAAATTAAATACACACTGGTAACCTTTCCTCTTCCCTCTCACTCCTGGTGCAGGGTCTCAACCTGAATGTTGGCTCACACCTTTTGCCTTCACAGATGCTGCCTGACCTGCTGAATTCTTCCAGTGTTCAGTTTTTCTTTCCAGATTCCAGCATCTGCAGTCTCTTTGGCCTTTAAAGAACAAATCATTTGCTATTGGGGATAGAATATTCATTAAGAGTATTATCAGAGACTCATGGAGTCGCAGCATTAAAACAGGCCCTTTGGCCCAACATGTCTATGCTAGTCCCACTTGATCTGCATTAATTCTTGCTACTTCTAGGCCATGCTCATTCAAGTACATGTCCAGACTCTCTTAATTGTCATTGAATTTGCATCCTGAAATACTGATGGCATTGTGGGAGCACCTTCACCCATAGAAGTGAGGATGGCTCATCACCTTTAAGAGCAGTTAAGGATGGACGGTAAGTGGCAGTCCTGCCAAAATACCCAAGTACAAAGAAAGAAGATTATCTGGCAGTGGGACTGATTTCTGCTGATTTTCTGATGTTGCCTTCAGTGAATTATTATTTCCTCTGATGTCTTTGGCTTACGATGATTGATGCTTTAGAAACCAGTTTTAATTATCATGCTTCATCATCTTGCAAGTTCTGCTGTAAAGGTGCTCTGTGGATATGTATATACACACACATAAGCAATTAGTAACATGATTTAGAGCAGTGAATTTGCAGCTTGATACTAATGGAAATGAACCAATCACTGAAATGAAGGAATAAGTCACCATGGTTACAGTTTTCCTTTATTTATTTGTGTCAACTTACAATTTTGAACACATTAGAAGTGTTTTCCAGGGCACGGTTCAGAGGTTTATAAATGTTTCTCTGCTACTTCTGCCTTTAATAATGTTGATCACTCCTCATCAAGAAGACAAAATAATCTGGAAGCGTTGTCCCAATCCTCTGCTTGTGTTACAGGTTATTCTGGCACTGAATTACAACTTCAAGGCTACTTTTGAAAGTGAGCACTTGTTTTACATTTGCCTCAAGAAATTATTGCTTTGAAGAAAATTGGTTGGAAGGATGAGAGATTGGGTGGAGTATGGGTTTATCTTCCATGTAATTTTTCTCTCTGAACGAGTCAGGAGAAAACAATACAGGCAGTGCCCGGCTCACAGAAGACCCAACTTATGAAGATCTGGCACAAATTCTCCCAGATCAAAAATAAATTTGGCTGCTGTTCATCCTTTAGAAGAAAAAATCACCGCAACCTAAAAGGGACATGGAACTTTCTTCAAAGCAAGAAGTGAGTGATTTCTTCTCTCACCAATAGCCCACAACAGTGAAAATGATGCTGTAGTTGTGTGTATAGAAATCTGAGGATGCTGTTAATCATAGAGTAACACAGTACGGAAATATCTGACCAAGATGCATCCCATTTCCCTGCATTTGGTTCATATCCCTCTAAACCTTTCCTATCCATGTACCTATCCAAATGTCTTTTAAGTGTTGTTATTGTACCTGCCTCAGCTCGTTCCATATACCTACCACCCTCTGTGTGAAGGAGTTGCCCTTTTTAATTCTTTCCCCTCTCACCTTAAACCTATGCCCTCTAGATTTTTGTTCCCTTTCCCTGTGACAAAGATTTTGTACATTCACCTTATCTATGCCCTCATGATCTTATACACATCTATAAAGTCACTCCTCAGTGTCCAAGGCTCCAAGGAATAAAGTCCTAGCCTGCCCAACCTCTCCCTATAACTCAGGCCTTCAAGTCCTGGCAACGTTCTCATAAATCTTCTTTGAAATCTTTCCAACTTAATGATACTTTTCCTATAACAAGGTAATCAAAACTGTACATAATACTTTTGTAACTTTGTTAGTTCACATGGACAAGAGAAATGGAAATATTATCATCTCACAAGAAAATAATTGGATATTTCTTCCCCAGATCAAACCACAGTCAAGAACATCCCCATAGAAATTCTTAGTTCAAACATCAATTAAGACTGGACTCAGAAGTTGTCAATAATCTAAACTTAGCAATACATTTAAAAACATTATTTTAAAATAGGCATTCAATTAATAATCATGAACATTATACAGTACTTCAAACAAAATTTGCTGCCAATTTGTTGCTAAGGAATTTTGTCTTTCTAGGTCCATACATCAGACCGTAACATTTATAATATCTAACATATGGTTTTGGCAAAATTGTTTTTTTCTAACTTAATAAATATCTGGTTTACGGACAGTTCTTGGTACCAGAACCCTTACGTAACTCTGGGACTCTATAAAAGAGAGTGAGGTAATGTCAGCACTTCATCTGATCCCACCTAGTGCCTCAAACAAGGAGCTGGAGGAACCCAGCAGTTCAGGCAATATCTGTGGAGGGAAATTTGCCTTGACCTTCTTCCTCTGTCCAACTGCTAATCTCTTCCAACAACAAAGTTCAGAGTAAAACGTCTGTTTCAGGAGCTTTGGGTTGGGCATGTGAAAGATGTGGCCTGTCCGTAGAGCTCATTGAATGTGATTTGGACCTCAGTGCTGGGGATGTTGACCTGCAAAAGGTTCATGTCTTTGGGTTGCCTATCCTTCCAAGTGGATTTGAAGGATTTTCAGAGACAGTATCAATGGCACCTTTCCAGGGCTGCCTGGTACATCATCAGCTTTGCACCGGGTTCAAACACTTTTTCTCTGTTGGTCAAAGGCTGTATTGGCAGACTGAATTGAATTTTTTTTATTATTGTCATGTGTACTGAGATACAGTGAAAAGCTTTTGTTTGCATGCCATCCAGGCACATCATGTCATACATCAGTTCATTGAGGTAGTAAAAGGTAGACAGAATGCAGAATATAGTGTAGCAGTTACAGAGGAAAGGCAGTGCAGGTTGATAAATAAAGTATAAGGACCATGTCAAGGTAGATTGGGAGTTCAAGAGTTCATCTTTGGCACATGAGAGGTCTGTTCAAGAGTCTGATAACAGAGGGATAGAGGCGGTGCTTGAGTCAGGTAGTTTGTCCTCTCAGGCTTTTGCATCTTTTAACTTTCATCATTAATTTCTTCCATCTCTCTCCAAATAATGGAAGTGATCCACATTTTCCAAGTTCTCTAGGACTTCTATTACCAAAGGGAGGGTTTGTAAAGAACCTTTGTTTTGTAGATGTTTAGTATAAGGCCTATTCCTTAAATACTTCAGGAAATGAGGCAACATCAAGATGGAGTTCAGCGTATGTCTACGCAAGCATCATCTACATACTGCAGTTCTAGAGTGAAGGTGACGTAGGCTGATCAGTTTCCCACTCATCCTGTAGATCAGATCCTGTCTGGTAAGAAACTTGTTGGAGGTGGGGCTAACTCTCCAGCAAGAATGATTGCGGGAAGTTCTGGTGCAGTTGACACCACCTTGATTGGCGTTGGTTTGCACTAAGATTGGTCCTCTTGTGGGCCCATTGACTAGACTCAGGGATTGCTTCCCACTGTGAAGCAGGAGTGAAGATGCAGATGAGCTTCTGCAGATTTCACCACAGTCCCACTCAAATGACCTGTGTCAGTTCTACTCCATTTCCCTGCAGCTTTACACAGACGAGGCATCACATTCAGATTAGTCTCTTGTTATATACACCAGGGTGCAATGAAAGTCCTTCTTCATATGAAGCTCAGAGTAAACGATGTACATAGTAATAATAAATACAACAATAAATAGAGATGAATGCAACAACAACAGTGATGCAAAGTACAGTTGTGCAAACTGAGGTAGTGCAAAAAGAAATGCTAAAGTGACAGGAACAGAAGAGGTAGAATTAAGGGTTTGAGATTGTGGCAGCATCACTGGGAAGGGGATGTGAAAGAGGTGATTGGTTCAGACATCTGACAGCAGTGGGGAAGAAGCTGTTTTAAGTCTGGTCGTCTGGGCTTTCAAGCTCCTGTATCTCCTCCCAGAAGGTAGAAGAGAGGAAAGGGAGTGGCCAGGGTGGCAGGCATCCTTGACGATACCGTCAGCCTTCCTGAAGCAACGCACGGTGAAGATGGACTGGATAGAAGGAAGTGACGAGCCTGTGGTGGACTGGGCTTTGTTTACCGCTCTCTGCACATTCCAACGGGCCGAATAAAAATATCGTTTGGTTTTGAGAGCGAATCCATCATGACGACCACTTCCACACAGTCCTGCCAGCACAGGCTCTTTGCGTCTTTTGGGTAATGGTTTGTGTCAGCAAATACTGATTGAGAAACAAAACACTGAGCATGTCAACATTGCTCTTCAATGTAAAATCTGAAAAGTGAAACGGACGTGAAAGCAGAGGTGAGAATTGGTGAAGGAGTTGCAGTGGCATCATTAAAATGATGCTTTCTAAAGAACTGTGATTGCCAATATCTCCAGTGTAGGCCTTGGGTGGATGAAGTGAGAGAGAACTGGATTCATAAGTAGTCAGATATTAACCCAATGTACTGCAATTGGCTTCATCTCCATGGTGACAACGTATCTATTAATACCCACAGGCTCCTTAGCAATTAGTAATATTTGCACACAGTGCATCCACATGCTTGGATGATTGATTTGAGATATTTTATTGAATTCTTCCACTGGTATGTCTCTGGACAACAGACAATATGAAGTGAGTTTCCACAGATTATCTGACTAAAGTTTGTGCCGATGGATTGACTTTGCAGAGTGTACTTATTGAAAGTTCTGCATATTACATCTGGATTCACTCTGAATTACACTGTTATGACATTTGGTTACCTTCTGGATTACACAGTTATGCAGTGTGGTATTATATCAATTTCCTGCTTAATCCCAATGTTCTGAAGAACAACGTGGTGTCAGCAGATCTGGAATGTGCACCCAACTGGTCCACAGTTGACTTCAATGTTGTCTTGAATACCTATTGAATCCATGTGATATTTTCAATCATGGTTCACCTTACCTCTACATGGAACTGATCAGTGATGTCCTGATCTGTGTATCACTGACAACAACTCCACAAATGTTAGAATATCGACGAGTACAGCTCAGGAACAGGCCCTTCGGCCCACAGTGTTTGTGCTTACCGTGACCCCAATTTAAACTGTTGAAGGTATTTCATCCAGAAATAAAAATACTTGAAGTTGGCTTGGGTGTAGCACTCCATCTATTGGACTAACTGGTACTGCAGTTTATTCCCTGCGCTGATTACACACACCTAACTCCTGAAGAAACTATAAAAATTGAATTTGCCTTTTGTCTAGACCTTCCTGTTCAAGTTGCTAATGAACTGAAATAGATTTAAGAGCTCATTTAATTGTATGGAAATTAAATATTTTCTCTCCTTATTGGTCTGCATGATTATTAACTTGAAAGGTTCGTGCCATGTTTATTTCTTTAAATCAGCTGCAAGAAAATTTTATGTCTATTGGTTAGTAATGGAGGGAGAATGAACCTTATATTTTGATGGAATGAATGTCCCAAAGGCAATGTTAATGAGCATTATCATCAAAACTCTAAGATTTTTTTTTATGAAGAAATAACCTGATTTTTCCTGGGACTGACAGAATAAATATTCATTTTGTTTAGTCCTAATCTTAAGTGGTGCCTTTTCCTGAACCCTAATGATAAAATGATAGAGTCCTCTCCTGTCCAAACCCTAACCACTCCCCGCTGTCTGGAACAGGATCATCTCCTGCCTACCTCTCTTTAGTTCCTCCATCATATGCACCAGTCCCAAGCATCTGCCATTCTGTACAAAGGTGGCCTGGACTCATTATAGGTCGTTCCCCAGGTTACGACACGGATCTATTCTGTGAACAGTTCGTAACCCGAACAATTCGCAAGTGGGCAATGAGGCCACGAACCAGGTTCCCAGTCAGCAGAAGATACCTGCAGCCCCACACAACCAGCAAATCCATCCCGCTGGTCTCCCAAATGCTCAATCATGGAGACAGGCTGTACATAAGTTGGGAGTTTGTAACTGGGTGAGAAACTGTATCCCATTCTCCAATCTCCCTTCTGACCTTGGGAGAATTGTGACTTGTATTATTTCAGATTCCTTTCCAGGATTGTGACTCTGGATGGTGTCTCAGAGCTCCCAAACTTGGAGAAACAAATGGGCAGAGAAGCAATTTTGCAGTTTGTTCAGGGATGGGGAAAAAATTCTTCCCTGGATTTCTGCTCCAGTTTTAGCTCAGATCCTTGCATGATCCCTTCCAGAAGCAGTCAAATATCAGAAAACTAAGTAGGCTTTATCTGCCAGGTAAAGTTATTAAACAGTTTAAATAAGAAGTCACAACAGCCAAAAGCACAGAAAATTACAGTAATTACTCAATTGTTTCCTTAAGTAAGTGAAGTGCTGCCTGACTTCTGCACTGAACTATGGTTTAATATTTTGGCTTGATTTTTGCTCTGATTTTCCATGCAATCTTATTCAAACTTGAATAAGATAGGTTAATAAATATTTTATGATAGTGAATGAACCACTCAAAATTAATATTGCTGTCTGTTAAATTCAGAGCAATTCAATTCAAACATCGACCTGGTCTTTGAATGAGTCCCACAGTCTGTTCAAATTTGAATTAAGTGGTCTGGTTCCTCTTTCAACACCCTGAGTCCAGGACCACAGCAAGGCAAACTGCCATGACTGTGGAGTGGGCTTTTAAACTTCGGTTAGGTCACATGTGGAGTACTGTGTGCAGTTCTGGTTGCCCCATAACAGGAAGGATGCAGAAGCTTTGGAGAAGGTGCAGAAGAGGTTTAGCTGGATGGTATCTGCATTATAGGGTATTAGCTATAAGGCAAGGTTGAACAAACTTGGTTTGTTTGCTCTGGAGTGTTGGAGGCTGAGGGGAAACCTGATTTTTTAACTTCAAAATAAATTTTATTTATGATAAAAAGTATCTACAAAGAAAGAAACAGTGCAAAAACAGCACCTTAACATTCATTTACAGTAGTGTAAACTTTGAAGAAAAACACAAACCTTGCACCATTGCCACTCACGTGGTTCCCTGGGGTAATACCCCTTTCATTATTTGAGGGGCTTCCCCACCAAACTTAGCCCCTCCATGTGCGGTAGCGGAAGGAGCCCAAACTGCCATACTTCCCCACAGAGCCTTTGCATTGGCTGCACCCAGCTTCAGTGCATCCCTCAGCACGTACCCCTGCAGCCTGGACTGTGCCTGTCTGCGGCATTCCCTTACAAACCTGATGGAAGTTAATAAATTTATGAGGGGCATAAATAGTCTATATTTCTTTCCCAGGGCAGCAAAGTCAAATACCAGGGGGCTTTAAGGTGAGACGGGTAAAGTTCAAAGGAGAGGTGCGGGCAAGTTTTTTACACAGAGAGTGGTGGGTGCCTGGAAGACGCTGCCGGGGTGGAGGTGGAATCAAATATGTTAGTGGTGTTTAAGAAGCTTTTAGATAGACACATGTATAATTGGTGATTGTTATTAGTTTATTATTGTCACATGTACCGAGATGCAGTGAAAAGTTTTTGTTTGCATGTCATCCAGACAGATCATTCCACACGAAGTACACTGAGGTGGTGCATAAGGAAGACAAAATGCAGAATATAGTGTTACAGTTACAGAGAAAGTGCAGTACAATGAAGGGATGTGGATCATGTGCAAGCAGAAGGGATTAGTTTATTTTGACATCATGTTGAGCGCAGACATTGTGGGCCAAAGGGCCTGTTCCTATGCTGCTGCACTGTTCTAACCTCCTTGGACACAGTGACTGGATTTATTTACCAATTCGGTGCTCACTTCATCTCTGCCACCCAAAGCATTAATGTGCTCATTCACTCCACCACAGAATTACTGGTGCAACAATGGCAGCAGATATTCAGCCTACAGGACGAACGAATGTTAACAATGCTTCAAGCATAAATTTCCAAAACTACTCGGACTTCAAGGTAAATTTTCAGTTAAATGTGCAAAATGTTGCATGAAGAGAAAGCCTTGAAATGAAACAGATTGTAAAGTACTTGATCAAACATGCTAAATGTTCAAGCTAAGCACATTTTAAACTTTTAACAAATCTTCAGCTAAGGTTTAAGAACAGTAAGGAAAAAAGATTTATCCTTTCACTCCTTTGGCTAATGGTTATAGATTGTGTTAAATAGTGACACTTCGATGTGACTAAATAAAATCTCCAGCTACTGAACTTTGGAGAAGCACTTCATTGCCACTACTGTTATTGAAAGATATTGCTGTTTAGCAGTTTTAACAAGCCATTATTTTGAAACTCTGGCAAACAATAGTCTTTAAAATGTAGGTAATTAATGGTTCTGTCATGACATGTTGTGCTTTTTGGATAGTTTTATTCAGTTGTAAAGAATGCAAATTTCAATGGGACGAAAACAGATCGAGCCTGGGTAAATTGGACTCGAAGTTGGCAGGAAAAACTGTTATTGAATAATGGAAGGCCTTTGACGTGGATATGTTTCAATACAGTGCAGGTATGTTTCTGTGAGGGAGAAGGGTTGGGAAATTGTAGCGAGAGCTCGCTTCATTACCAAGAGATCGAGAGTGAAATAGAGCAGGAAAGCATATATCTTTATTAGTCACAGAAGGGAAGAGAGGCAGGGAGAAAGTGTGAGAAAAGGAAGAGGCACAAGAGACTGCAGACACTGGAATCTGGAGCAAAAAACAAACTGCTGGTGGAACTCAGTAGGTCAGGCAGCATCTTGGAGGCAGGGGGATGGTCAATGTCTGTGGTGGAGACCCTCCAATAGGAGCTGATGCAGGATCTTGACTCGAAACTGTTGGCTATCCTGTTGCCTCCTCAAGTGCAAGAAAATATTGGCAGCAAATTTAAAACAGAATTCAAAAGTATTCTAGATGTGAATGGGGAGGGGGCTGTAGGAGAGGTGGGGCTGGTCAGAGACCATAAGGATGATGTTCTCCATGAAAGGGATTTTTTAATGGATTAATAGAGAAATTCATTTGATGTGGTGTATATGGACAAAAGGACAAGGTGCTGTGTAAAAGGCTTGAGGACTATGAATAAAAGAGGCTGTAACAACATGGATAGAATATTGGCTTAGCAACAGGAAACAGTGAGTGGAAGTGAAGGATTGTTGTTTGGATGAGAGGGAATTACGGTGTTCTCCAGGAGTCCGTACCAGGACTACTGCTTATCTTGATAATGACCTGGACTTTGGTGTACAGAGCAGGGATTCCAAATTTGCAGATGACATGAGACTTAGAGGTGCAATGAACCATGAGGAAGTTAGTGATAGATCAAGGAGATATAGACAGGCTGGTGGAATGGGCAGAGAAGTGCTAGATTAAAATTAGTGCTGAGAACATGAGGTGCTGATGGTAAGAATGAGATGAAGCAATATAAAATAATGGGAACAATTCTGAAAGGGGTACAAGATCAAAGATCTGGTGAATGTGCATAGTTTATTGAATTATGACAGGACAGTTTGAGAAAGTGGTGAAAAGAAGTGCAGATTAAATAGAGGGACAGAATAAAAGAACAAGGAAGTAATAATGAACCTTTATAAAACCCACATTGTGGCCACAGTTGGAGCATTGCCTCTAGTTCTGGGTACCACACATTTGAAGATTTTGGAGGGGGAGCAGAAGACATGATTCAGAGATGACGGACTTTAGTTCTGTGGATGGACCAGAGAAGCTAGAGATGTCCTTCTTGAAACAGAGGAGGTGGTGAGGAGATGTCATAGAAGGATGTAAGGTCATCAGGGAGTAGATGGAGAGGTGGAAGGGTCAAGAACTAGGACTAGAATGAAGATGATTTGCAAAAGAACCCATGAGACATCAGATTTCTCTATGCCGGGGGAGCAGAGAGGCAGATCCAATTATAACATTCAAAAGGGAGGTGGATAAAAGAGCATGCAGGACTGCAGGAAGAGAGTAGGGAGCAGGGGGGTGGTGCAGCGGGACTCTCTGGATTGCCCTGACAAAGAGCTAGCATGGACTCAACGGTGAACACTTCCTTCTGCACCATAACTATTCTGAGATTATGAAATTTATAACTCGACTGAGCATTTACACTCCAGTCATTACAACTTGGTTTATTACAGAGGCCCACACTGTCACTGTGAGCACATAACTGGTGAAGCGGTGTAGGAAACAGTTCTTCAAATGGTTGGATGTATAAAACATGGAGATCAATACAATCCTGTTAAATAATCCTCTTGAATTATGGACTTCAGCAACTCAGGCCTGTCATCACCATGAGTCTTAAAATATACTTATTTACCACTGGTAGAGGGTGAATAATTCTATCAGTAGTTAATTGGTTAGCAATACAGAAACATGAATTATGTCAAAAATAAGCATAATTAACCCTCTGTGTCCACAGAAAATATAGATTGACCATGTTGACCATATTTCTTACTTCATTCACTGTGACATGTGGAGGCTTTGGAGAGGGTACAGAAGGGGGATAGTGTTGGGACGGCAGGGTAGTGTAGCGGTTAGTGTAACGCTAT
>JARFYF010000060.1:24811125-24821744 GCA_030265395.1 Rhina ancylostomus | reverse complement strand
CTGCACCCTCTCTAAAGCTTCCACATCCTTCCTATAATGAGGCAACCAGAACTGAACACAATACTCCAAGTGTGGTCCAAGAGAGTTCTATAGAGTTGCGACATCACCTCGCGGCACTTGAACTCAATACCCCGACTAATGAAGTCCAACGCACCATACGCCTTCTTAACAACCCTATTGACCTGCACGGCAACCTTGAGGGATCTATGGATGTGGACCCCAAGATCCTTCTGTTGCTCTTGTAATGGACTGAAGAGTATGTAATAATGATGAGTGTCCTGAGCCTCACTGCTATTTCTACTGAAAAATCAAGACAAAATCTATCAACTGATGGGCTAAAGAGGTTTACAAAAATGGTTTTCTGCATATTGTTGATTAAAGATTAAAGGATCCTCAGTTAACTCTAGATTTTATCTCAGTTAGCACCTGTAGGTGCAGAAAGAGCACACGAGCATATCAAGCTACATGCTCACTGCTAACTACCTGTGGTTTTATAATCCTTTGTTTTTAAGCGTTTCATTTTATCAGAAGTGCCATGGTTACATGGAGCTCAGAAAATTAAACTTCTGGCTGCAACTCAATAAATAAGACAACTGTCCTCAACAATAAGATTATACATGTCAGGATGCTATGGATTACAGCTCAACCTTCAACACCATAATACCTAATAAGCTCATCTCTAAACTCTTGAATCATGGCCTTGGGGAGCACATCTGCAACTGGCTACTAAGCTTCCTGACCAGCAGACCTCAGCTGGTTAGAATTGGTCATCAACCTGACCCTCAAAACTGACGCTCCCCAGGGTTGCATGTTCAGTCCCCCGACCCACTCCCTGGATCCCCCTGAATGCATGGCCAGATACAGCGCCAACTCGATCTTTAAGTTCACTGATGATACCACTATTACCAGCCGGATCAACAACAATGATAAGACGCAATGCAGGAAAGAGATCGCTAACTTTGTGTCGTGGTGCCAGAACAACAATCTGACATTTAACATCTTTAGAAACCTTAAGCTGTGTTTCTTCTCTCTGAGGGTAGCAAAAGAATCCATGGATCTATTTTTGACAAGACCAGGAAAGATCATCACTGTGTCTTGACATAATTTTATCTCTTCGAAAAGATCACCTAGTCATTATGACATCAAAGTTCCAGGGATCTACCCATATTTAGAATTAGCTGTTGCAATTTCCACATTTGAACAGTGACTGCTCTCCAAGATTTCCTGATGCTTTTCAGCCTGCAATTATTTCACAGCTCCTCCAGTTTGACAGGTCTCAGGGCATGAACTAAATGGCCATACCATCACTGGAATGTAGTTTACTGGAGACATTCTGTGCAATTACTGTCAAACTGGAAACAATCTTCTCCAATTGTCATGAGAATTCTTTATGCAGTTCACAAGGAAGGCAAAGCAACCAGTTGTTCAGAGTTTTCTGAATATTGTGTACTTAAATCTACACTGTAACTGCCTCCTATTCCACCCCTTTCAGGTGCCATTTTGCAATTCAGTCAGTGATCTTTGTTTCTGCTCATGGACATTTGTTACAGCAATATTTTAAGTACATTTTAAGTAAATTATTTTCCATTTTTAACAAAAGATCCACTCCACTATCATTCCAGATTCCAGATGCATGTTGGACAGAGTAGTTTTTCCAGATGTCACCATTCTTTCTCCTCCCCTTCATTTTATACCCACAACCTCTAGCCCTCAACCTCTCCACCAACAAGAGCAGTACATCTATCGTCAGTCCACAAAGTGTGGGAGGTAAAAGGTCAGAGGTGAGAAGATGGGGTTTAAGAGGAGATTTCCCCCATAGTACAGAGGTTTTAGATGAAATTTATGAAGATGTTGCTAGGATTGGAGAAATAAAGGTATTAGAAAATTGATACAAGGTAGTCATAGAGTCAAAGTGTCATAAAGCTACACAGCACAGAAAACAGGCCCTTTGGCACAACTTGTCTGGGCTGACCAAGTTGCTAACTGAGCTAGTCCCATTGCCTTTGTTTAGTCCATGTCCCTTTAAACCTCTCCTATCAAGGAGACTCAATAGTTAGGAAGCCAGGCAGGAGATTATGTGGCCACAAGTGAGACTCCAGGATGATATTTTTTCTCCTGGGTGCCAGAGTCAAGGATGTCTCTGAGTGGTTGCAGAACATTCTTAAGGGGGAGGATGAGCAGCCAGTGGTAATTGTACACATTGGCACCAATAGCATGGGGAAACAGGGAAGAGGTCCTGCACAGAAATATAGGGAGCTAGGCGGAAGGTTAAAAATCAGGACCTCAACAGCTGTAATCTCTGGATTACTCCCTGCGCCACATGCTATTGCAGGTAGGAATAGGAGGATAGGGCAGATGAATGTGTGGCTGAGGAGTTGGTGCAGGTAGGAAGGATTCATGTTCTTGGACCACTGGGGCAGAGGTGACCTGTACAAGAATGAAGGGTTGCTGGTAACTGGGAGCAATTTAAAAATACCAGAGCCTTTTCTCCTTCATACCTTGTCTGCCTCCCAATGGAACTTCACTGCAAGCTTAAAGGAAGTTTGTTTAACTTTCAATCAGCATCAGTAGAGACATCGAAACAGCTGAGGTATGTTGCTTCTCCTCTACAGGTTCTGTAGTTGCATCAGACTTCACCAATAACATTTTTACACATTTTGGGAGTTAGGTGTTCACCTTTCAACCCATGAGTCTCAGAGGGTAGGGCTTAATTTTCTGAATTATCCATGAGTGCCTGGGCAGGTTGAACAGGGAAACCCACTGACCATCACTGATTCCATCTCATCATAAATTGTCCACTCCACCTGGTTCGCAAAGAACTGGCAACAGGGAAGCATGGAAAAAATGTTGCAGAACCAGAAAGTGCCATCTGATAGTATCATTAATATTCAAATATCTTAAATTTGAATATTCTGGGGGAGGTGCAACCTAGCATTCTTTAAGCCATGCAGGAATCAGAAGGATCATAGAGTCACCTCTGAAGCTGCCTGAGAGCTCCCAACAGAGAGAAATGGCTTCAATTCTACCTGTGCTTCTTCTAGGTTTATTTCTTCAGTTCACACCAAGCTATTCACAGCAGCCTTGCATGTTAGATAATGCAGTGAGTGGAGATAACTTTAATATTACCGTCAGTCCACACTACTACAAACCAAACACAAACTACAGTGGTAAGTTACTGCTCAGTTTCACAAAGGGCACAACTTGTTATTTTGTGCAGCCTGTTCTGAAACTTTCAAAATTACTTTAAAATTGTTTTAATAAGCATGGTCTTCATTTGAGATTGTGGAAGCTAATTTTTTTTCTGAGTGTTTTGTCTTCATCCTGCATTATTTTTGGATAAAGCCTTATTAATGTTTGGGAACTGAGGTACAACGGGTTTGGTAAAAAGCTTGTACATATAGAAAAGGAGATTCCTCTGCAAGAGGGGTATCAAACTCCAAAATTTGCTTCTGCCTAAACATTGGTTCACAAATTAGCTACATTAAGGTCTCGGAGGGAACCTTCCAATAGTTCATGTGTTGGAAGAATCTGATTTTAAACAACTGAGGCACAAAAGACTGCAGATGCTGGAATCTGGAGTAACAAACAATCTGGAGGAAGTCGGTGGGTCGAGCAGCATCTGGTGGGTGGGGGGGAGTGGGGCGGAAGAAACTGTCGATGTTTCAAGTCAAAGCCCTTCGCCTGGACTGAGTGGAGAGGGGCCAGATTTTAAACATTCAGCCAGGACACCCGTGCTGAGCACTGGCTGTGTGCATCTGTCCTGAGCCATAATTGTCATAGCTACTTGTCTGACCCTCGCTTTGAACAAAAATAGCACAGACCAGTGTGTGCAGTCCATCATTTTGCATGATAAAATTTTAAACTTTGCAGTTTTATTTGAGTTCTTCCAGAAACAGGAACATCACAAGCTATTCATTTAGCTTTGGTAGTGATCTTGTAAGAAATGTAGCAGTAAAACATCTTGAGGGCAGCGTGTTAGTGCCGTTTTCCCACCACCCTGGGGATCTGGGCTCGGTCCTGACGTTGGCTGTGTCTGTGTGGTGCTTGAACAATTTCCCTATGAGCACTCAGGTGCTCCAGTTTCTTCCCATGTCCCAAAGACGTGTTTGTAGGTTAGTTGCCCACTGTAAGACACCCTATAATGGCAAAAGGAAACAAAGGGGAGTTGGTGTGCATGTGTGAGAGGAAATAGGTGCCAGAGGTGCAGGACAAAAAAGGAGAGGGGGGAATGGGACTGATAGTATTGCTACTCTACGAACCAGTATGGACCCTATGGGCTGAATGTCCTCATTCTGTGTCATTATAAGATAAAAGTGTGTGCAATAAATGCCCAGCAAACAGTACAGAATGCTGAGTATATCACACACAGATAGAGAGTAGCGTAAACTATCTGAGGAAAGTTTCACCTCCTCCTCTTCCGCAAGCTTCAAACCAATCTCAGGGAAAAAATTGACCATCGGATTTGTTCCTCCTGATCTGCACATATAACTGCACAGTCAGTCTCCTGCAGAACTTTGGAGGAGGGAGGCTTCTTACATATTGGCTCTGATAGAGGGGTCATTTGGAAGCAGAAGAAGATGTCGACTATACTGCAACTGAGGGCAAACTGCTCCAATCTCAGAGGGCTTGTTCATGGAATCTCCTGTGCTGCAGGTGACCTCCATAGGGAGTACAAAGGAAATGTCCTCCGCAGTCACAATGTGACCAGAGGCTGCTGAAGTTCCTCTGCCTCACCTGTCAGAGGCCAGCTGCTGAGTGTGGGAGCTGTGGGTGGAGCAGAGATCGCGGATTGCTGGGGAAAATCAACCAACCATATGGTTAACTGAAGTCAACAGACTCAGACCATGCAGGTCTGTAGGTTGTGCCAAAGCACAGAGAGTTTTAGCACAGGGAAAACGTCCAAACCACAATGCTTGCAGAGTGTGGACTTTTAAATATTTGTTTCTCTAATTCAGTATTTTAAGATTTTCTTCATCCATTGGTTTTCATCTACAGTGATAAACATGTACAGCTATCCCTCAGTTTACAAAAGAGACAACTTCCTGGAAAAGGTTTTGTTAAGTGAAAATTTGTGAATCAAATGTTCATGAACCAAGGCATTACTGTACTATATAGTGATTAGCACGTAGCTGCTGGGTAGTTAGATAACCAGTTGGTAATGGTTAACTGAAATCAGCTGACACAGCCTGCGTTGGGCAGAAGAATGTAAGCCTGTATTTTCTGCTAACACATTGTATGCTTTAGCACAATGTGTCTATAGAGTGTGGACTTTGACGAATACGGCAGTTGGGTGAGGCAAGTGCAACAGTTGCTCTACTTAATGAATTGCATAAGTTCATTACATTAGAAGAGATACGACAGGCAAGCTGATGTGTTGCAGCTGAAGTGTGTGGGAGCTGGTGGAACCCAACAGATCACAGAAGCCACATCAGCAGCACAAATAAATTTGGCTCAGAGGAGCTGAAGGTTTGAACACTGTGATGCATCAAGGAGAGGGAAGGTTACCTGAAGGAGACAGTCACAACCACAAGATTAAGCATTGCAGAATTAATCAGTTTAGAGGATGTAACTAGGAATGATATGGGGATCCAGGCAGTAACCTTGCAGCAACCTTGGCTCTTGAACTTGTCCAACAGGTTTGAGGGCCAGCTGGATGAGAGCACAAACTGTGGGGTAGACGAGCAAACTAACTGCAGCACCACAGGGCAGGGAACATTCAAGTTGGCAGAGCCAAGATGAATACAGTGGTAATAGAGCCAGTATAGTTAGGTAAGGAAGAAACTGTCCCTGCGGCCATGAGTACAAGTCCTGACATTTTCATTTCCTGCCCAGTGCCATGACTGAGGACATCCTCAGGGTGGGGATGAACTTGGAATGGGAAAGGAGAGATCCAGTTGTCTTAGTCCATATGAGAATAATGATATAAGACAAAGAAGGTCTCAAACCGAAATGTCCATCTGCCTCCATAGATGCTGCCTGACCTGCTGAGTTCCTCCAACGCTTTGTGTGTTGCTCCAGATTCCAACATTTGTGTCTCAATGACATTCAGTCTGTCAGGAAGGGACAGCACATACGGACAGAAAAGTAAACCTTCAATTAGAGTGAGAACTGGAGAAATGGAAGAAAGATGAAAGTTCATTAACTGAATGTGCAAAACATTAGCAACAAGATGAGAAATTTAATGGCAAAAATAGACATAACCATAGTGATCTAATAACCATTATACATTGGTCCTCCTTTGTTACAATCTGGAATTTTCTCAATTCAGAATCAGAATCAGGTTTATCATCACTGTCTTATGACATGAAATTTGTTGTTTTGTGGCAGCAGTTCTTTTTGGTAAACTTTTCATATCTTTTGATTTTTTTTATAGTGGATTGGGAAACTACATTTAAAAGTGAGACAGTAGACAAGAAATAGCTGAATTCATTCATAGTTTACCTCAAATATATGGTGCAAAAATGCATGAGGAAGAGTTATCCATCCATAGCTAATGAAAGAGTTTGATTTATTGTTGAATTATAAAGGATTTAGGGGATATGGGAATACTGCGGGAAAGTGGTGCTGAGAAGGAATTGACAGCAGGTACAAGAAGCTCAAGTGCTAGCTGTATTGGGGTCACAGGGACAGGAAAGACTTGCATTGATATAGTATCTTTCATGAACTGAAGATATTCCAAAGTGCTTTATAGCCAATGAAGTTGTTAGTAGAAACATGAAGGTCACCTGGACTTGGCTCATGAAACTCAAGTGATGGATGAGAAAAGCTACGGTCATTGGTGGGTGATCTATAGAAAGATTGCATCTAGTGAGGAGTTTCACAATGTTGGGTTTAGTTGCTTCAGTGTCATTGGGATTCTCGACTAGGGTCTTCCTGAGGGTGAAAACTGAGCAGAAGTTATTTGTGCAGGAAACAGAGGAGGAATAGTTATGGTGCTGGTTACATGTTGGAGAGGAATATTGGATAAGGGTGCAAATATTTAAGAACAGGTGTTCGAGGTAGTGTAGCAGTTAGCGTAATGCTATTACAGCGCCAGTGAACCGGGTTGAATTCTTGTTGCTGTTTGTGAGGAGTTATTTTTTGTTCTCGCCGTGTCTGCGTGGGTATCCTCTGGGTGCTCCAGTTTCCTCCTACATTCCAAAGGCATACAGGTTAGGAAGTTGTGGGTGTACTATGTTGGCGCCAGAAGCGTGGCGACACTTGTGGGCTGCCCCCTGAACACTCTACGCAAAGGTGCATTTCACTGTGTGTTTCGATGTACATGTGTCTAATAAAGATATCTTACCTTACCTCTTACCTCAAGCAAAGGTATAGAAGGGCTGGAATTTTGAAAGGGGTTTGAGGACAAACCACAGTAATTTACAAATTACCTTCAGTAGCTCAGGTGGAAATCTGAATCACTGCTAATCTGAAACATAATTTGGGTCATTCTTCAACATGGTGATCATTCTCCATACAGCACCTGAACTAATATTCAACAGTCACCACTGTCCACCAAATTGTTTACCAAACCTAGCAGCCTACCTCCTTATTTTAGTTTTTAAGTTTGGGCTAAATGTTCAGCTAGTGCTTCAGAAGTTGGAGGATGTTGGTGTCAGGGACCTGCTGCCCTGAAATTCCTCCAACCCAGTTTAACATGGTCATCTACATTCAGCCCCACTAGATGTGGCTACCCACCCCATGCTCACCTTTATTGTAGCAAGTGAATTCCACAGCTCCTGCAAACTAACAACGTGCGGTTAATAAGATGTGGATAATTTGATGCCATTGTTTACTGCAATCAATGGTAATATAGTTGTGGCATAATACAAACAGCCATCTTCCACAGCAACAACCCTCCTGCTTTAACAAGAGCAAAATGAATGTTAATCTTTTTAAATTCTGCGGCTGAGTTTAAATCCTGCTCCAGTTGAGAAAAGATTTTGTTACCTAGTGGGCTTCTGGGTCTTGCTGGAATGAGCATGGACCTCAATAAATCAATTCAAGATTCCATCCAGAGGATCCGTAAAGAGTCAATGTTTGGAAGAAATTGATGATCAGTTCACTAGAGCTTGAATTTTTTTTTATTAAATCTTTTTTACCTACAGTAGTGGTGACTTCATATTGGAAGTGATTGATATTGAAAATAGAAGAGGAAGTTCACTCCTCAGTGGTCAAATAAAATTTAAAATCAACAATCCCCTCTCACCCCCTGCACAAAATGAACACGAGATGCAAAACTTGCATACGCAGATATTCTGCAGGAAACTCTGAGTGAAACTTTACCCGGAAAATGTTGAGAAAAACAACTAGAATGGGTCTATAATTAAATTACCCTCCTGGCTTTATCCCCTTTCTTGCATTTTTAATTACTTTTCACATTAACGCAAGGAGAAGACGGCAGAAGAAAATTTGGTCCTCCCTCTTGCCCTGGTAAATCACAAGTAGTCTGCCTGCCTCTTTCTGCTATGCTGAGAGCAGCTTGAATTCATTTAGCCAGATGACCATGGGGTGATCAGTGATGGGAAAGTCAGACAGTATTTAGTTAGCATTTTGGATTCTAACAGAGCCACAGAGTCCTAAGGATAATGCAGTACTACTGTTTCATTGGTCAGCTGAGTTCTGTAAGTGAAAAGAGTAAATTATCAAATAAATTCTATTTTAATTTGCCATTGACTCATTCTTACAAGTATATCACAATTACATTGTATGATAGCATTGATGGTGAACTGTCTGCATAACAGAAAGTTAACCAATAATCCTTCAAATTTCAACAAATTGACATTGAAGTGCTGCAATTCACATCCTTGCATGTGTTTGGGAATATTAACTTTTTTTTGGCTTTCTCAGTTACCATTTCAGGAAATGGAAAGAACACAATGGTAGCACTGGCAGCTTACATGAATGGATCTTCAATAGGGACTTGGGAAAATGAAAATGCCAAAAATTGTGCAGGAATCACAGGGGAGAGGGATCTACCCATAACTGAACAATGGACTTCACCTAATGACAGCTCCAGTTATGTTAAGTTCAGGTATTGTTTAATTTCATCTTCCCATCAAAGGTTCTTACAAGTCACTTCCCCTTCACATGCATTGAATCATTGAATGATCCAGATCAGTAACTGACCTGTGCAGTGCACTTATAGTCCATAAGTATCAAAGAATGGATATATGTACAGCAAGTACAGATGTTGTTCCTGGGTTTATCACACAACCTTTTCCGCAATCTAAAGACATCTACCTGCAGTGATACAACATGACCAATGTACATCTGCAGAAGTCAAGACGAAATTCTTGACATTGAATAACAGAACCAACTATTGACCAGTATGTTGATTGTTTCTGTTGTGAGACAACAGTCAGGCCTCATACGGAAGAAAATTGTGCTGGATCTTGAATTACAATCCTTTGAATAAACTAGGAACTTTTTCTTTCTAAAGTTCCTCACAATTAACCCTTTATCTTTCAGAAATCATTATTCTGGTTGCAGTATTACCATATAAATAAAATCCTTCAAACTCTGATTGTATTACCTCAATTGGTAATTAACAATGTTATATTGATAATTATTCCTATTGGGCATTTTTAGAATCAATTAACAGATCTGGAACCAAACAAAAGCCTAAAATAGGACAACCTCATAACAAGTCCCTCATAGATCTCTATGCATGGAACTATTTTAAACATTTTCCTCTACTAAGTGAACAGTACTGACTTGTTAAATAAATAATTATGACAAAGGACTTGCAACATCTTTGTCTATCCATCTAATGTGTTTCCATCTTTGTATAGGGCATATGTCAAGATGGGAAATGAATCATATTACCAGAACATAACCATTAAAAAAGGTAAGATTTATTTTAATGTTCAATAAAGAAATAGATAATTATTGTATGATAAAGAACATATTGTTGATTTGTTTTAACTGTTCTTGCCTCTTTTAAGAGGTAAATGTAAAAAAAATCACTGGCTTCTTCCCATTCTCCCACTTTCTCAATAAACCCAGGTAGTAATTGTCCTTCCCTTCTGACCCAAATCACATGGTTCAGAGTAACACAGGCTCCTCTTGGCTGGAGCAGTCAATGGAACTCTTGAGATGACCTGGACACCAATAGTCTTAAGAGGATAGAAATTGACCTGGCCTCCTATTTCTTATCCTTGTTCAAGGAGCCCACACAGTCAATATAATGGTGATCAGTTAGACAATCTATTTTCCTTTAGCCTTTGATGAGCATTACCTCAGTTGATAAACTGGATGCGGGGGAGGGGGTGTTGGGGCCTATGAGGTTATTGCTGAGATACACGATAGGAACTTGGTCTGTTAGTCCATTAAAGCCTACATATAACAGTGTGATCATTGTTCCACCGAGAAGAGATGATTGTTCATGGACCTATGGTTCAACAAGCAGCATGCTTGTTCACTCAGTTCACACATTCGAATTAGAATCTAATGGAAAAATTAACAAATGTATTCACTTTAACAGAAGGAGAATTGAGGAGCTCCAAGGTTGAATTTATTATCAAAGTTGAGTTTATTGTCACATGCACAAGTCCATGTGTGCACAGGTGCAATGAAACACTTACTTGCAGCAGCATCACTACAAGCAGCATTCACAAGAAAAACAAATTATGCACAAT
>JARFYF010000060.1:24657576-24669822 GCA_030265395.1 Rhina ancylostomus | reverse complement strand
CTGATTAAGGCAAGCAAGCACAGATTCTTTAAGGTCAAATTATATTTTAACTCATTTGGTAGAATTTTCTGATGAGATAGTGGATAGCCTTGATAAAGGTAATGGAGTCAATGAAGAGTGAATGTGGACTTAAGGGGTTTTGATAATGGGCTTCTCAACAAAGTTAAAGCATGTGGCATAAAAGGGACATTGAAAGCATGGCTATGAAGTTTGCTCAGACAACATACAACAGAGTCATTGGGAATGATGGCTTTTTTGGACTAGAGGAAGGTGATTTGTGGTGTTTCCCCAAGGGGCGGTGTTAGGGATATTGCCTTTTCTAATTTAGAGCCTGGGGTGCAAGGCACGAATTCTAAATTTGCAGATGACCCAAAACTTGTGTTGATAACTGTAGAGGATAATGAAATATTACAGCAAGGTGTAAACAAGGTCATGGAATGAGCAGACACATGACAGATGAAGTTTAATGCAGAGAAATGTGAAGTGAAGCATTTTGATAGAAAGAATGGGGAGAGGCAATATAGAATAAAAGACTGATCTAAAATGGATGCAGGAATACAGCTATGTGTGCACAGATCATTGAAAGTGGCAGTTAATAAGCCATATAGAATTTTGGGTTTTATCAATAAAAGCATAGAATACAAAAGACAAAATCCTGGTCTGTCCTTGGCTGGAGTATTGTGTTTACCTCTGGTTACCACATTAGAAATAGGCAGTGAGTGCATTATAGGTAGAACAGATTTACAAGAATGGTTCCCGGGATGAGGAGCTACAGTTACAAGGATGGATTAGAGAGGCTGGGACTGTTTCCTTTGGAAAAAGAAATGGCCAAGGAAATTTGATAGAATTTATAGGATAAGAGGAGTCTGGACAGAAAGGATAGTGGATTGCTGCTCCCCTTGGTGGAGGAGTCAAGGAAATAGAGATTAAAGGAGTAAAATAAATGGTAAAAGAATTAGGAGTGATGCAAGTAAAAATAACTGTTACACACCATGTGGTTGGAATCTGTAATGATCTGCCAACAAACATGGTGGAGGCAGTTTCCACTGTTGTCTTCAAGAGTTAATAGGATAAATATATGGTGAAGGAACATTTCTAAGATTATGGAGAAGGGGCCATGAGGCTGGGCAAGAAGGGTAGAACAAGAGAGTTGTCCTAGTAAAGAGCCTGCACAGTTGTGCTGGGCCAAATGTGCTGTGACCATTCTAGAATTACATGATTCTATGATTACTGCTGCACAATGCACTTCTCTGCTTTTATCTAATAATAATGTGCTCCTAGATGAAATTCATTGAGTGGGTGTGAACAGAGTGAATGATAATGCCCTCTTGTCAATTATGCATTTCAGGATATATTTGAGGAAGAAGACGATGTGGAAGATGCTGACTATTTGTCCACACATGATCTGAGTCTAATCAGGGATGATCTTTTCTCTCTGCTGAAAAATTTCCTGCGATTGCTCTCCAAATTCCCTTTGAAGGAGAAACCTGATACTGCACACCATGTTCTTCAGGTAAAGATGACGGTTGTTGTCACAGTATTTTGAATTAAAATGTTATTTATGCTCTGTTATGCTCCCTCTATTCCTTATTGTTTATTTTTCCACAGTTAATTGTTTCTAAATGGTTCCTTGTTTGCTATAGGTTGGTCTTTGTCCAGCGCAAGTATCATTGAGTCCCATTGACAAATTATTGAAAGTGTCAATGAGAAAACTAAGAGCAGTGTTTCGTTTTCTAATGTACATTAAGCATGTTCAATCATATCAATAATGTTATTTATTTATTGCATTCCATTAATATGAATGCATTTGAAAAATAAGGAGAGATCAAGTAAATCTCTGGAACCCAATAGATATTGAACTATTAATATGTTGAGAAAAATAGTTGGGATTCAAAAATGGGCAGATTGTGTATGGGTATGTTGCAATCCTTGAAGGAAGTAGATACAGAAATAGGTGTTGTGGAATACTGTTTCTCAGATATTTTTGTAACTGAGGATTGCTTGTTTAGGGTTTAATATATAATTATTTATATATTATGTATTTTAACTTTGGAGATTATTTTTCTCTGTGCAGCTCCTCACTGAACTGACCAACTTTGAACCTATACCTGGAGGATTAGAACTTTCAGATTCAATGTATGTATGCAAATTCAAGGTTATGGTAAAATGATTATTAAATTACTAGATTAGTAATCCAGAGGCCTAAATAATGATCCAATGTAATGCTGGCTAGGTGAAATGCAGCTGGATATTACACTCAGCATGATTGTAAGTGAGGAGAGGCTTCAGAGTAGCATGGACAAACTGAGGGAGTAGTTAAGTACAGGTCAGATGGAATATAATGTGGAAAATGTGAGGTCATATTTGATAAACTTAGGAGTAAAACAGAGCATTTGTTAAGCATTCTCATTTACCTCCATTCTCTTGTATCTCTGAGATGATTCTGTTGGAATCAACTAGTTGGCATCACAGTTGTTTGCACCATTCAGTCTCTCTTGCTCTGCACTCTGTCATCTGCATTCCCTATGTTCTATCCACCCCTCCACCTTCTCTGCAAAATTTTCTGCTTTTGAGTCTTCTAATGAAGAGTTGGGAATGAGAAATTAATTGTTTCTTTCCTATTGATACTGCCTGATCTTGGTATTTGCAGCATTTTCTGTTTTTATTTGAAGCAAATAGTTCTGTTTTATAATTTTAAAAAGGAATTCTCCAAATATTCTGATATCTGTTAACTGAGATTTTTGGATATAAAGTTTGGGAAAGGTACAACGGCTATTAGTTTTAGCTGTGAGAAGCTAACAATATTTGCAGTTTATTCTCACTAAACTCATCTGTTAAGTTTAAAATCAAGTGTAATGGATTTTTTAAATATAATTTATTCTCATTTTCACCGTTCTGTTTTACCAGAAATTTTGAAAGAGTGACGACTTTGCCTGAATTATCTTACAATGGGCTTAAATTACTGTGCTCACCCATCCATGGTGATGTTAATAAGGTACTGGTATTTATAGTTTTTTCATAAGCTTTTGGTTCTGCATAATATTTGAAATCAATAACTAATGTAATGGATTTGTTTAATCTTTCAGACACTGCGCTACCTGTTTCAAAGATTATTAAGTATAATTTTAATGCTGGATGGTGAGGAAGGTACCAGATCTGTTGCACTCTTGGGAGTGGGACAGAGAGCTGTCAATGCCAGAGATCAGGCCATTAGATTTGTAAGGTCAGTAATTCTCATGAACATTTTCTTTTAGAGGAACTACTTCTCGGACTTGTTTAATTTTAATACTTCAAAATGGAGTTAGTTTCATAAGTACATTGATAAGTGTTTAAATCAAGAAATTCCTAAGTTCTTTACCCAAGTTTAATTTGCCATCTTTATAAGAGTTGTTGACTAATCATGGCAATCTCTCAACTTGACTACAACAAGCCCAGGCTTGAGACTAGGAAAACCACAGTGGTTGCAATAAATTCTGGAAATACTGAAAGCAGATCCGGACCAATTTGTGGAGAGAGTTGATGTTTATAATTGACCATTTGTCAGAACTAGGAAAAATTGGAAATCAGAGGTAGAGGAGGAGGAGAGAAGACTAGAACAAAGAAAATGTCTGTGAAAGTGTGCTGAGCAAGAGAGACTGAATTACACAAGAGGTTACCCTGAGACATTAACTGGTGGGCATGGAAACGAGATCAACACACCACCAAAGATGAGGGCAGAAACCAGTAAGGGTGAACAAGGTGAATAGCAGAAACCCTGTCAGAGAATGTAGCTGAATTTCAAGGAGTAAATAATAATGGGGCCCATCCCAGCACAATGAAGAGCATTAGATGGGTGCAGCAGCAGATTGCCACCGACTGTATTGGTTGTTGGCCCTCCACTGAAAACAAGTTTGGTAGAAGACTGATATAACATATTTCAGGGTCATAATGTGTCATACTATGTTGGTGATGAGAATATTTCTGCCTGGTTCTACTTTGAGACTGGGCAATGGCATTGATGGCCATAGGCCTAATTGGGGTTATACTGTGGGAGATGTGGAGGGAATGGGCCACCACTGTTGGAGTGATTGGACAAGCATTGCGTGAAGAGGTTAGATAGGGAAGAGGAGATCTTGAATTTTATTGAGGACAGGAAGACATTGCAATTCAAGTGAAGCACTGAGGGCAGCAGTAGCATATATGATGAAGCCATGTAAATAAATAATTTACCAGGAATCCCAGTCCAGCACCATGCAAATAAGTTAATTCAGGGAATTTTGTTCCAGGTCAGTGGTCCAATTTCTATGTTTATGCAAGGAATGTTGGAATTGCATTAGTATAACGGGGTAACATTTACTAGGAAGTGGTTGGTAGCATGTTTCACTGTAGAAAATATTTTCCTTTCATTTTCATAATAAGGGCATAAGAAACAGGAGCAGTAGTAGGCCAATCGACCCTTAAACCTACTGTACCATTCAACAAGGTCACATCTGGTCCAATCTTGGCCTCAATGCCACCTTCCCACTCTTTCCCCATATCTCTTCTGCCCTTGTAATTCAAATGTCTGTCTATATCTCTCTTAAATGTATTCAATAACTGCCTTCACAACTCTCTTAAATTCCAAAGAGCCACTATTTTGAGAGAGAAATTGTTCCTCATTTCAATCTTAAGTGTGCGACTTATTCTGAAACAATGCCCCCAGCTCTAGATACGTCCACTGGGGGGAACATCTTCTCAGCATCCACTCTGTCAATTCCCCTCAGAATCTCATAACACTTCATTCTACTAATCCCCAATGGGTATGGGGCAAACCTGTTCACCCCTTCATCCCATGAAGCTTCCAAGGCAAGGAACTCCTTAAATATGGAGACAAAATGTGTATGCAATACTCCCAGTGTGGTCTTATCACAGCCCAAGATTTTCCAACTTCTACGTTTCATAAATTGGGATGCCAGAATCCCCTTTTCTACTGCAACATTTTGTGGCCTCACTCCTTTTTAAATAATAATTTGATTTTTCATTCTTGATTCCAAAGGGGATAAATGTACATTTTCCCACAGTGTACTCCATCTTGTATCAACAGCAATTTTGGTAAAGTACACTGTTCTTCATCCAAATGGTTAATGTACATTGTAAATAGCTAAGACCTCAGCACTCAACTCTTTCTGAATTGCTGATCCAAAAATGATCCATTTATCCCAGCACTTTGTTTTCTCTTAGTCAGTCAGTCCCCCATGCATCATTCCATCCACTTAGCCAGTTCCCATCCATGCCAATATATTACCTCCAAACCCATGCACTCTTGTACAGCAGCCATTTATGTGCAACCTCATTGACTTCCTTTTAGAAATCTAAATATGCCACATCTGTTAGTTCCCCTTTATCTATCCTGTTTATTCTCAAAGAACACCAGCAAATTTGTCAAATGCTATTTCCCATTCATAATTCCATGTTGATTCTGCCAGATTATCTTAACGATTTTCTAAATGTCCTGCTATTATCTCCTTTACCTCAAAAAATGGATTCCAGGATTTCCCAATGAGGGATATTAGGCTAACTATGTTGCTTTACTTTGAGGATTGAAAAGTCTCTTTTGGGGAATGGAGGGGAGGACACCGAAGAAATTATGCAATTTAATTTCTAAGCATCTTGGTCAAATTCACTGATTCGGTCCAGCCTATTCTATGCTTTCCATATCTTGTGCATCCCAAAATGTTATTTTAATTGACTTGATATGAAGTATCTCAATAAATTCACAGTATCATATAGTGTGGACTCAGACCCTTGAGCCCACCATGTCTGTGCAACACCCATCTATGATAATCCCATTTTTCATGTCAAATTCCATAAACTCTTTCCCCCAACACTTCTATTCTCCTGCCACCTACCTATAGGAGAAATTTAAAGTAGGCAATAAAGATACCAACCAGCACATCTTTGGCATGTGGGATGAAACTGGAGCACGTAGGAGAAATCAATCAGTTACAAGGAGAATGTGCAAACTTTACACAGCACCAGAAGTCAGTATTTTGAATCCAGGTGTCCGGAGCTGTAAAGCAAACAATGGCTTATGTGGGGTTATCCATATTTTTTGAATATTAGTTTCAATTATTTTGATCTTTGTGCTGGTTATATACCAAATGTAGGGAATATTTTGTATATGGAGTAAGTTGCACAGAAGTGGAAGTGGCTAATTAATCAGAATCAGGTTTCTCAGAATCGGGTTTATTATCACTGACATATGTCATGAAATTTGTTGTTTTGTGGCAGCAGTACAGTGCAAGACATAAAATTACCATAAGTTACAAAAATAAATAAATAGTGAAAAAGAGGAATAACGAGATAGTGTTCATGGACCATTCAGAAATCTGATGGTGGGGGGAAGAAGCTGTTCCTGAAATGTCTAGTGTGGGTCTTCAGGCTCCTGTACCTCCGCCCCGATGGTAGTAACGTGAAGAGGGCGTGTCCTGGATGGTGAGGATCCTTAATGATGGATGCTGCCTTCTTGAGGCACCGCCTCTTGAAGACGTCCTTGATGGCGGGGAGGGTTGTGCCCGTGATGGAGCTGGCTGAGTCTACAACCCTCTGCAGCCTCTTTTGATCCTGCACATTGAAGCCTCCATACCAGGTGGTGATGCAACCAGTTAGTATGCTCTCCACTGTACATACCAAATCTCTTCAAACTCCTAATGAAGTAGAGCCACTGGTGTGCCTTCTTCATGATTGCATCAATGTGTTGGGCCCAGGGTAGATCGTCTGAGATGTTGGCACCCAGGAACTTGAAGCTGTAATATTTCAAGTGCAGCAGGGAACAAAGTCATTTTTAAAAATGTTTTGCGGTGATAAGTGAGTTTAAGTTTTGTTTTCAGGTCCTGACTGATACCTATGCAGCCTTTCTGTTTCTACAGATTTTATGGATCAGTATCAGTCTCGTTAAAAATTGGAATGGTTCCACAACTGCACTTTCTTAAAAATGCCAACCCTAATGTGCATGAATCATGGTTGGATGGCTTAAAGAACACTATGTACTTTCCAGCTTGGAGTTGTCCTTGAGCCATGAATGCTGAGCAAATTTTACATTCAGGTACATGATATTCACACTGAAAATTAGATGTAACATGCCATTTGCAAAATGAAAGCATTTGTAGTTGTAATTTGTGGTTATAATTTCCCTTTCTGCTCTTCAAGAAGTTCCATCCCAATAGATTATGTGCTTCTCATCGGGATTTCTAGGGATTAAGGAATTGTTTTGCTGTTTTACTGATTCACTGGTGCAGACCTTCAGGTTCAATAATTGAGCTCAACACACACCGGCTGCATCTTCTGCTCGTTTCACAGAAGTCAATGGGACTAAACTTCAGAAGCAGAGTATGTACCTCCCACTGTTTGACAGAGTTGGTGCAAGAGGACAGACCCTGTCATTGAACTAGATAGGCTGCAAATTTATCTGACTGCTATAGCTTACAGACATCTGATTGCAAACATGGTGTTCTGTGTACTTTGTTCACTGTTTAACATAGTGATATCATTTGTGGATGTCCTGTAGTTATTGTGGGGCCAACATAAAGGAAAACTTCTTTCATTCTCTCTCTCTCACATCTCTCTCTCTCTCTCTCTCCTTCAGTTGTGTGATTTATTTTAACACTGAATCTATTAGAACAGACCTGACAAACGAGAACCAGTGACCTCAATCAGCCTCTTGGAAAGGGGCTCCTGGGTTGAGACCCTCCTCGGAAGTAGGAAAAGAACCTGACCTGAGCTATGATTCTCTGTCACCACCTAGTGTCTCTGCTTGGAATATCATTGCCTGCGAACTGCAAACTGCCTGTGTTCACAACAGCAGCTGATGAACAGTCTAGTGTGGGCAGGGGAGAACAAGAAATGGGGGTGGCTGGGTGGTGGCAGAAAGAACAGATTAGAAGAACAATGCCATTTAATTTGCAGTTGCTTCATACTCCATCAGTCAATAGCTTAAATATTCTCCTATGTATTAAAGTTTTGAAATTAAATTGGGATGTAGTAGTTTGAATAGATTGGAGTAATGTGAAATTCCTATGCATTGCTTCAGTTGTGGCAATGACGTGTTTAACTTGGATTGAAAGGGATGCACTGAAGCCAGCAGAAGGATTGCAGGCACCAATAATATTTTGCAGCTTAATTTCAGGATCCATGAGTTCAGCAACATAACTACCATAACTTGCATTTATATAGCCCCCATAATGCAATAAGATGCCCCAAGGTGCTCACAGGAGCAATATCAGATAAAAATTGAGCAAAGAAGACAGCTGAGCAAAACTTAGCCAAAATGTCAGACATTAACGGGCATCTTAAAGAAGACAATTTAAAAGAGGGTTATGGGGAGACAGCGGAGTGCCTTGGGCTTTTTAAATAAAGTCACCTTATTGTTCCTTTTCTTTCAAATCACCTCAGACTCCAAACGGTCTTGATGTACCTTGAGAAATTCAGACGTCAATGCAATCTAGTCAGCCCGTACTCTTTGATCACAAAGTTGAAAGTCCGTCTCCAAGACCTTTAATTTCAGTGCCACCTTGGTCTGGTTTTCAAAAAAAACATTAAGGCAGAGTCATGGGTCTTTTAGCTCTCCTGACTGATGCATTGATCTCCCATTTAATGTATTCCATTGCTATCAGAGTTCTGTTGATTTCCACTGGCAATTAAATACTGGTTGATAATTCTGTTCAGACCTTCCATCATTTGGCAAATGATTGGGAGCAGAGTGGAGCAGTAATTGAACAATTAGATTTGTCCTATATTTTGTGGATGGGACAACTGGGCAATTTTCTACTTGGGTGCATGGAGCATAGTTCTGCAGTTGTATTCCTAGAACTTTAGTATGGCTGGGGCATACCAACTAGTTCTGGAGCACAATACTCAACAACTCACAAGGCTGTCTTCTCATGGGGTGAATCAGATTGGCTGAAGACCCTCTCCTGGGTGTGGCGGATTTGCCCTTTGATCCTCCTGGCTGAAGGTGCTTACGATCACTTTGGCATCATCTTTTGCATTGACATGCTGGACTTCTCCCATATTAGGGATGTGGATATTGACTGAACTTCCTCTTCCCTTTGGTGGTTTAATTGTCTATCACCATTCTGCCTAAATGTAGCAGTAAAGCTTTAGTTTATCGGTTGCAGAATTGCATATTTCTGTCCGTGCATGCTCATTTCAGTCTGGAATGTAACCCAGCAATGCAGCTTCACTCTACTCATCTAGAGTACAACTGGTTCTTCTGTCACGCTCTTGTGCCTGCCTGTTTGAACCAGGGTCTGCTAGATTGTCCTCATGGTGGAGTGAGGTGTATCCTGGGCCATGGTACAAATTGAGATCCTGCTGAGTTCCAAAGTACTTAAATACCCAGGTATGAAGTGCTGGATCTGTTCCACAAAGCACAATGAAAGGTATCATTGGCATGCAAATGAACTGTTGTCTCTGAAATGCGGTGCAGAAGTTTCTTGTGCCAATCTTGTCGTGGACATGCAGACTGAGGCCAAGGTCAAGTAGGTTTCCCCCTCTTGTTGGTTCACTCACCAATTTGCACAGGACACTCTAGCAAATATCACTTGTTGGAAAAATTTGAATCCAAACTAGTTCTAGGTTTTTCTGAGAAGTTCCAAATTGTTGTAATTACCTCCAATTAAATCTCCCCAGATATATTTAAGTCAGTAATTTAGAGTTCTCTATTGCTAATCTAGCAACATAATCATGAGGTTGCCCTACCTGTCTATTCAAGGGCTTTAGTACAAGTGAGTTAGTGTTGTGCAAGTATAAATGAAGGTAACTCTTAAATTACATAATTTATCTAGTGGCTCTTAGTAGCACGAAAATTTTAGGTTAACAATTGCTGGTACACATGTTTAGACTCTCAGCAAACAGTTCATTGTGAAGTAAACAGAGTCAATTTACTTGGGAAATGGTTTATTTAGAACAAAGGAAATGAAACAAGTGACACATCTTGCAGCAACTTGCCATAAATACATTGCAGATATTTGTATACAAATGTGAATAAAACCAGCAGTGACATCATCTGTTTCCACAGCAATATCATCAATCATTTCCACTTTGGGTGCGAATAGCAATGGCTCTAGAACCAGTTCTTAGAAAGGCACTGTTAAATATTTCTAATAAAACTGAATAAAGACTCTCGTAAGGCATTTTGTTTTATACTATGGCCACCCACATGATGTCCAATTGTTTAATAAAGTACTGTCACTTGCTATTTTTATTTTTCAAAAGTATATATGCTATTTGTGCACACATTGTAGGATAGCTAGGGTAGCAGGTGGTTCACTTTACTTGGTAGTAATATACACGTTTATACTGTAGACCTGGGATCAACTGGGAAACTCGAGTATTTATGAGTATTTGAATTTGTTCCTGGCACAAGTCAGCTGTGAGGAATTACTTCTAAATTTGCATCATTGCCTTTGCTGATAGTGTGAGCGTAAAATTCTTATAGGCCTGAAACTTGGTTGCTTTAATCATCCTTTTGACTTGCGGCTAAATGATCACTTGGGCAATATGGTCACTTCATTCCAATTGATGATTCAGAATGACAGCATTTAGAACATCGGCATTAAATGGGTCATAATTAAAAATCCAAAGATGCAGTAAGTCTATTGCAGTTTGTTCTTTGGGATTTTTGTTTTTGATTAAAGGGAAATTTTTTAAATGTTTTGAATAATTGATACAAATGTTAGAAAATAATATGGCACACTTCCCCATAAGGAGGAAATTGCTTAAGGGTCAAAATGGAGTAAAAGTACTCATGAGCTCAAAAAGTGTAGAATGGCAATTAACAGATCAGATTGAGTAATTAAAGGCTGTTTATTACAGTAATCTATTTGAGTTTGCTGTTGAATAAATTCATCATTTAGCAAAGTGTTTAGTGGCACATTGATATGACTGCCTAAAGCAAATGCATGCAAAATGTGCAAAGTTAATGAATTACAATTGGTGAGATTAAACTGAATTTTCAATGTGGCTTTCAACTTTGATGGAGCAGATTATGCTGGACATGGACAACTGCCTGGATTTGGCATCCATTTTTCCAGGTGTGAAAGGGTGAGTGAGCAGATTTCCCTCATTCTGCCCCATTCCCACTCAAGAGGGTTCCACGAGGCAGAGCAAGTTTTGAACAGCAACTGGGCCTTGGGTGGTGGAATCAGTGGCCCTAACCCAGCATGTTTTGAAAGCCTAAGGCTTTCAACATGGTCTTAAATGTCTTGGACTTTCAGAGGGTTGCTGTTGGCACTCTAGTCTTCCTTGGTGTAAAGATAAATGCTGGATGTTGGGCATCAAGGCCCCTCTGAGGGCTACTGCTTCAACACTGGGCCAAGTGGTAGAATAGGTCAAGTGCACCAACCTCTGACCTCTATGTTTGTCTGAACATGCAGAAGTCCATGTTGTCATGGCCCAAATGGCTGATGGTCAGCTGTCCTTGTGGAAGTATGTGATCAGTCAGCTCCATTCTAGTCGACGTGCTGGGCACTGTCAGCCCTATTGTGCGAACCTTGGAGCCAGTGTGATACCCATTAATGAAGCAGGGTGGTAACCAAGGCCCTGTTCACCAGGGCTAACAACCTCATCTCTTATCCTCTGATCATGACAGCAACCCTGGATTTGCCCTGTATTCAGCAGCTCATGAATTACATTTGAGCTGCTATTTGAACACGGCTGCACCATTGTATGATATTTTTTATTATTAAGGGAATTTGTCAATTAACATTTTAAACAAGATAATGAAATTATTCAGTGGGTTCAAAGTGCCTAAAGCTACTTGTATATGGTGAGCAACACATGTTCAGCATATAGTTTGATTCACAAGGCTCAAGCAAAGGAACACAAGCATGTATCTGATCCCAGAGTCAGGTTGTGATTGCCAGGAAGTGTGGATTATAGGTGGGGACAGGGATAAAGGTTGGTGGGTCTGAGCTATAATGGGGAGGGGTGGAGTGATCAGGATATCAAGGGTCAGGCTAGAATTTCACCTCAGTACATGTGGCAACTGGCAGAGTCTAGTGCAACTCCGTCACTTGCTGAGATGGTGACTTGTGAAGCGGATTTACCTGGCTGGAGACAGCACCTCCCCGTTCAGATTATAAGAAAGAACAAAGGAAGCAACAACAAGAAAATGGTTGGGAGGCAGGAAAAGGAGATAAGTCGGGGATGGTGTTTGACTGTTTAATGGGTGATGGTGAGAGTAATCTGAATTGCACCTCTTTCCATTAAAGTCAGTTGGGGGAAAAT
>JARFYF010000060.1:24635380-24647953 GCA_030265395.1 Rhina ancylostomus | reverse complement strand
GTGAGGCGACCAGAACTGAGCACAGTACTCCAAGTGGGGTCTGACCAGGGTCCTATATAGCTGCAACAATACCTCTCAGCTCCTAAATTCAATTCCACGATTGATGAAGGGCAATGCACCATATGCCTTCTTAACCACAGAGTCAACTTGTGTGGCTGCTTTGAGTGTCCAATGAACTCGGACCCCAAGATCCCTCTGATCTTCCACACTACCAAGAGTCCTACCATTAATACCATACTCTGCCATCATATTTCACCTACCAAAATGAACCACTTCACACCTATCTGGGTTGAACTGCATCTGCCACTTCTCAGCCCAGCTCTGCATCCTATGTACGTCCCTCTGTAACCTCTGACAGCCCTCCAAACTATCCACAACACGCCCAACCTTCGTGTCATCCGTAAAGGTAAAGGGAAGGGAGCACCTCTATTCTGCTGCTTGTAGGATCTACTGGGTTAGACTTTGAAATGGGCTTTTTCTTTTACATTACATCACAAAGAGGCTCTTCAGCCCATCAGGTGCACACTAGTTCCCAGGAAAGCAATCTCATTGGTCCCATTCCTCTTCCTTTTACCCCTGCAAGTTATCCTCTTTTACATCCCCTTTAATTTCCTTTAGGTTCTTTTGCCACTGACCTACACCAATTTACAGTGGCCATTTAACCTGTCAGCAGAACTTTGGTATGTGGGAGGAAACCAAACACCACACAGACAGCACCCAAGGTCAGGATCAAGCCTAGGTCCCAGGAGCTGTGAGGCAGCAGCTATGGTTCTGTGGTATTAATGTTCCTCTGAATGGTTAGTGTCTCCAGCGTACTCAATGAGAAACGAAATGTCTTGTGCTTTGTTTCTCTTGTTTTCAGGTATCTTACAGAAATTTTGCCTTGGATGTAATAATGGCTTTGCTGAAATTACCTGATAGGGAAGAAGATCGTTCTATTCCGGCAGAGCATCAGAAGTATCTAAATAGCAAGTATTGGATCCAGGTGGTGATCTTGGGTAGATGCTCGGATAAGGCTCCTACAGTCCGGAGCAGGGCACTATCTTGTCTTGCACAATGTTTAGACTTAAATATTGCAACAGCTTTAGAGTCTGTTCAGGAACTACTGCTGGGAGGTAAGTAGAACTATAATCCTAGCACTATCTTCAGAACATCTGTACTTTGCACAGAGTTGTATCTGATTTTTACAGTATACATGTAAAATTGACATGTCTAGAAGTTCCAATAAATTATCAGATTTCTACATTTTGATTTATTTCAGAATACAACACAACTATGTGTATTAGGTGCAGGGGTTGGCCCTTCGAACCCCTGTACCGGTATTCAAAAGGATCGTGGCTGATCTAATTGTAATCTCAACACCATATTCCTGCCTTTTCATAGTAACCTTTCAGCCCATTGTTTATCAAGAATCTTTCAACTTCAGACTTGAAAATATTCAAAAACTCTGCTTCCACCTTTGAAGAAGAGTGTTTCAAAGATTCGCGACCATTTGAGAGAAATACTTTGCCTCATCTCTGTATTAAATAAAACCATGAGATATAGGAACAGAATTAGGCCATTTGGCCCATCAAATCTGCTCCAGCATTCACTCATGGCTGATTTTTGTTCCCCCTCAACCTCATTCTCCCACCTTCTCCCCGTAACCCTAACCCCCTTATCAATCCAGAACCGATCAATCTCTTCCTTAAATACACCCAATAACTTGGTCTCCACAGCCCTCTGTGGCAACGAATTCCACAGATTCACCACCCTTTGGCTAAAGAGATTCCTCTTCATCTCAGTTGCAAAGGGGTGTCCCTTTATTATGCACTGTGTCCTCGGATCCTAGTCGCACTGACTAATGGAAACATCCTCTTCATATCCACTCTATGCAGGCCTTTCAGTATCTGGTAGATTTCAATGAGATGCCTCCTTGGGTGATCCCTTATTTGGGTGATATTCCCCCCCCAAAATGGGTGACCCCTTATTTGTAACCAAAGAGCCCTAATTCTTGATTAAATGAAAGTATACTTTTCAAGGGGTCTGTCAAGGTCTTATAAGTAACAATCAAGTTATCTCTCTCACTTCTGAACTGCAGTGTATACAAACCTAACCCATACAACCTTTCCTCATAAGACAACCCATCTGTTCTGGGTGTCAGTCTAGTAAAACTCTGAACTTCCAATTTATCTACATCACACCTTGAATGAGGTGACTAATTCTGCACAGAGCACTTCAATTCCCCACCCAATAATAACATTCCATTAGGTTTCTAATAGCTTGTTGTAGCTGCATACTAGGCTTTTTCAAATCATGTGCTAAACCACATGGATCCCATGGCATCTCAGCACTTTGCAATCTCTCATCATTTAGATAGTATTCTGTATTTTTTTTATTTTTCCTGCCAAAGTGAATAATTTCGCTTTTTTTTCCACATTATACTCCATTTGTCAGAGCTTTGCCCACTCTCTTGGCCAATCTATGTCCCTTATGTCACCACCTTGATTCCTCTTTGCAACTTACTTTCGTCTACCTTATCTTTTGATCATTTCAAACTTAGTAACTATTACCTTTTTGGTCCCTTCACGCAAGTCATTTATGTAAATTGTAAAAAGTTGAAACCCCATGACCCATCCCTATGGCACACCTTGTTACATCTTGCTATCTGTAAAAAAATAATTTATGCCAGCTCTCTGTTTCCTATTGGCCACTCTTGCATACATGCCATAATGTTATCTCCTACTTTACGAGATATAATTTGTTCCAATAACCTAGTGTTTATCTTGATAGAATGGAGCTGCATCATAAAGATGTGACAAAATAACTTATTTTTTCCAAATGTTTTAATGTCAAATAGCAACAGAAAGTGTTGGAATTGTTCAACTGGCTCAGTAGCAATTATAGGGAGAAATGATCTTTGTCTCAACATTTACCTAACCTGCTAATTACTTAAAACAGTTTATATTTTAAACCTTCTGACTTGATGATCACTCCTCCAAGTTTTGCCCCACCACTTGTTCCACCTGGTCCACTTCTTTCTCCAGATCCAATAATGACTCCCTCCTTGTTGATCTGGAAGCATAGAGATCAAGGAAGTTCTAAATACAATTCAGAAAGTCCACCCATTTGTCAATTATTTCAACCAGTACTGGGTAATTTAAGCCCCTAAATATAGCCACCAATGATTCTTACATATTTCTGTCATTCTTCTGCAGAATTGCTTTTCCACTCATCTCTCTCATCATCTGGTGCCCTCTAGAACACCTCCAGTTGCATATCTCCTCCCTTCCTGTAGTCTTTTACAAAGTGGATTGTGCATTTGACCTTTCAAGCAATTTTGTCTCTCTCCATCACTGTTATAAGTGCACTATTTATTTCTGTAATTTATAAATTTTATGTCTTTGCACTGTACTGCAAAACAACAAATTTCATGTCATGTCAGTAATAATAAATCTGATTCTGATAAGTGTTGCTACAACTTTATTCTCCTTCCTGTCTTTTCTGAACAACCTGTATCTTGCAATGTTAGTGTAGAGTCTGTTTTGATTATCACTTCTGTATCATAATCCCACATGGTTACTTGTGTTTGCAGCTCACCCATCTATTCATCATGCTTTGCCTATTTATGTGCACACATTTCAAACCTGTCTTTGTATTCCTTTTAGTGTCTGCTCATATCTAACACTCCCATTCCTTTGTGCACTTCATTCCTTTTTTCTATTGCTATGTGCTGATGTCCATGCATCTGCCAATTTAATTTAAACCTTCTCCAAATATGCAAGTGAACCCACCTTCTAGAATATTGGTTGCAGACATATTAAGTTGTAGTATGCCCATTCTTGAACTGATCCCAATGCCCCAAGAATTAAAAACCTTTCCTTATGCACCATCGAGTATCCTGAAGTTCCCACATAGGTGCTGGAATTGCAATCAATAGGCTTAGATTATCTCCTCATATCTTAAGAAACCTGTAATCCCTTTCAGGCATTCTTACTAATTGTGCACTTATTAATTTAACATTTTTTAAAAATACCTCCATTGCACTTCTTTCCCCAACTTCACGGATTTTCTGCACTTTACCTAATTCTAGTCTGTACTCCAAGCTCCATTCTAATGAGATGCATCTACTTTTTATCAGCAAAAGGTACTACTTATACAGTCTCAGCCTAGGCTGACAGTAATTATCAGTTTTAGCAATGACCTAATGTTGAATTGTTTTAGCACAGCCAATAGTGAGAGGGCAACCACAACGCACCTATCCCTTTGCAAGAGGGAATGAGATGAGGTGTGTCCAGGAAAAATGATTGGCAGCATGACAGCTGTTTTCCTTAATTCGACCATGTTTAAAATCTCTCACTAGTGTCATGAAATTGCAATTTTCCCCCACTAAGATTACATTAGTAGTTTGAACTGAGTTGTACTGCAAGCTAAAACATCTTGTGGAAAGCTAAAGATCTATTTTAGAACTTTTAATGTTTAAAACTCTTTCCTAGAGAAAGAAATTAATTAATGTCATTGTCATTCTCTTCAAAATTGTCAAGAATGTGAAAGTCTGCAATACTTCGAGAGACTGCAGATAAAGTAGATGCACCTTAGTTGGTCTTTTCACTGTTGGAATGCTGAAAAGTATTGTTTGATTGAAAGAACAAGTTAAAGATATTGTTAATAACTTCATCTGCTTATACATTTGATAATCTTTTAGCCACAAAAAGTCTACACAAGACCCTGGGTACACCAGAATCTTCTGAAGTCACAGAAAATGGTGATTTATTAGTCACTGGTGAGCACAATAACACTGATTAAATTCCAAATTTATTCTGTAGTGCTTGTAAAACTGATGAGCAAAATATTCTTTCTCATCAAAACTTTTTTTCCCATTTAAATATTGCACTGTAATAATCATTTATGGAAGAACTATATCAAGAGACCATATATAAACTGCATATAAGCTTTGTGTTTATCTTTTGTCTTGATTATGGTAATAGCTAATGGATTGCAGGTTAGTTATTCATGAAAACTAATGGATTCAAATTGTGTTTGTGGTGTGGGGCCTCTGTTATTTTGGTGCTTACAATTGTCCTACATTGACTTATTGGCAAGAATAATTAGAAGTATTTTATATTTGGTTGGTGTGATGAAGAGGACAAAATTGTCAAGGAATTGTATTTAACTGTTTAATTGTTGTTGGTTGGCCTATCACTTCTGAAGCATTAAGTTACTCCAAGTTTATGAGTGTGTATATGGCTTTGGAGCCTTTCTGAACTATGGGCATGGTTTAAACTGACTTTATAACTAATGTACAGGAATCACTTCCTTAACCTGCCTTTTGCTGTTTTGTTTACTTGAGTGGCATCACAGTAAAATTTAAATTAGAAATGGTTTCGACTACCATTCTTAATTTGTTTTCTTTTAAATATTTGACATCTTTAGCCACCACTGGCCAAAGCAGGGATGCATTAAAAAGTATTGAGGTCACGGATGCTGGTGATTCGACAGTCAAGAATGGTAAGCACACAGAACTATCTTTGTGAAATGTATTGTTGCTGCAGGTCTTGGGACTGAAGTAGTTGGTAGTGACTGTGAAAGGGGAATGTCCCCAACCATTCCAATGTTCCTTGAGTGCCCACCACCACCACAACAACCCATCCTTTGGTCTCTTTACCCACTGCAATTCCTGACCTACTAATGTGGTCCTAAATTGCCTCAGTAAAGGAAGCATGTTGAAAATCAGAGAACTGCCACTTTGACCTCTGGCCATGATGAGCTATTAAATTTCTTGCACAACTTGTGACATGAGTGTACTGTGCAAAATCATGCAACAAACTGAGATGTGTAACCCTTACGCATATGAATTTTGTACATCACGGATGTAAGAAAATAATTGCCTTGCAGAAACTGGCATGGTTCACCCAATTGGTGCCATTTTCACTTCGTGTCTCCAAATGCTTTAAACTTTATAGAGCATCTGAGTAAAACATCCTTTGGTGTTGATTAAACTGAAGTGCAACTTAAAGTGATATTGCTCTATATTTAAAGCGTAAGTCCATAGTTTAATGTGTAAAATAAATAATTGGGAATTCCCGCTAATAAATTTCTTATGAGCATTTTGAAATGAGAATATAACATTGCACTGGTTAATCTTTCATGGCTGGAAAACTTTTAAGTTTGTGAAGATAATGAAAATATGCTTATACACAAACGGCTAGTTAGCAAAATTGAGGCTGGCAGAATTAAAGGTCAGTAACAGTATTGATAGGAAATTTGCTTAAAAGACAGGAAGTAGTGGGAAGTGAGGATTGGTTGTTTCTAAAACAAAATCAGAAAATGTTAGAAAAAAGCCCAGCAGGTCAGGCAACCTCTGTGAATAGAGAAACAATCAACCCTTTGTCAGAATTGAAAAAGGGTGGCACAGTGGTGCAGCAAGTTGACCTGCTGCCTCACAGCACCAGTGACCCATGTTCAATCCTACCTCTGGTGCTGTCTGTGTGGAGCTTGCATGTTCTCCCTGTGACCATGTGGGGTTTCTCCCACATTTCAAAAATATATGGGTTGGTAGATTAATTGGTTACTGTAAGATGACCCTACTATGTAGATTAATGTTTGAACCCAAGGGATATTGATGTGAATGTGTGAATAAGTTCCGGGGAAGGTTACCAGGGAAATAAGATTGCCCTGAGAGGCAATAAAGACTTGATGAGTCAAAATAGCCTCCTATGCCAGAAGGCAACATGGAAATATGCTCTAGTGGGTTGCCAGAGGGATTACTGCTGGAGCCCCAGCTGTTCACATTCTGTAGCAATGATTTGGTTAAAATGACCAAGTGTAATATGGCTGTAAGTTTGCTGATGATAGTGAATCGGATGGAAATTTGGGTTGAGCAGAATACAGGGAGCTTCGGGTGGGTGGGGNNNNTATAGACAGTAGTTATAAGGAGAGGTTGGATTGGCTGGGTTTAATCTCACTGGAAGGTAGGGGGCTGAGAGATAACCTTGTAGAAATTTATAAAATTATGAGGGGCCTAGACAGGATAGTTAGTCTTTTTCCCAGGGCAGGGGAGTCTAGAACAGAAGGCACTGGTTTAAGATGAGAAGGGAGAAACTTAAAGGAGGTCTGAGGGGTAAGCTTTTCTCACATTGGTGAAAATTTGGAACAAGTTGCCAGAGGAGGTAGTGGAGGTAGATATTATTACAATGTTTAAATGACATTTGGACAGGAAAGGAGTACAGGGATACAGGCCTAATGCAGGCAAGTGGGATTAGCATAGATAGGCATCACAGTCAGTGTGGAGGAGGTGGACTGAAAGGGCCCATTTCTGTGCTGTACGTTTCTTCTGATTCTATGGTAAGAAATACTTGTGATAGACGGAGAGCCAGAGTGATTTCTGGAACTGTGGGGTTAGTGGGTGGGTAGGTTTGTTCTTTGGGAGATGTTCAGCAAATAGGGTCTATTTCTGTGGAATATAAGAGGCTGGGATGTGACTTCATTCTGCTTGGAGGTCTTGACAGAATAGACTCAGGGATGATGTTTCCTTCACTGTGATATCAAGAACTGGGGATCATGATTTCAAGATAAGAAGCTAATGATTCTGGATTGAGAAAAGAAAGTTATTCACCCAGAAGGCAATGAGTCTGGAATTCTCTACACAAGAGGGCTGTAGAGTTCCAGTTGCTGGGTATATTCACAAATCAATTGGTTTTTGGATGTCACAGGGATAAAGTGACATTGGCATGGTGCAGGAAAGTGGCACCAAGTAGAAGTTCAGTCATTATCTTATTGAATGGTAGAGCAGGCACAAATGATGGAATAGCCTACTTCTGTTTCTGTTTCAGATGTGGGTATAAAATGATACACTTTAGCTGAAAGAATAAGAAGGAAATATAAACTAAATGCCACTGTTCTAAGAGAATGTGCAGGAACAGGAGGCCCTAGTTTGTGTATGTATAAATCTTTAAAAGTGGCAAAGCACATTGAGAGTGATTAGTAAAGTTTATGGAATTCTGGTATTCACAGAGGCATAAAGTACAAAAGCAGGGAACTTTTGTTGAACCTGAGTAAAATACTGGATTACTAATGGACTACTAAATCCGATTCTGGCTACATAACCTCCAAGAAGAATGTGAAATCCCTGGAAAGAGTGCATCAAAAAATATACCAGAATGGTTCCAGGGATGAGGTTGGAATGGAAAAACAGGGATTATTCTCGTTGGAGAAATGAAGTTAAGGGATGATTTTGATAAGGTGTCACCAGTCTGTGATTCGCCTATTAATCCATGATCTCCCCTCCACAGCCTCCCAGTCCAGATGAAGGATTTCGACCTGAAACATTGACTGTACATTTCCTTCAACAGATGCTGTCTGACCCACTGAGTTCCTCCAGCAATTTGTCTTTTGCTCCATGATTAGTTTAGATAGGGTAAATTGAGTGAGGCTGTTCAGGAAATATTTAAGATCTTGGGCAACAGTTACAAGCAGTACATGAAGACAAACTAGTTTTTCACTCAGTCAATGCAATCTGGATCATGCTGCCTGTGGGGGTAGTAGACATTAAATTAATCAGGACTTTTGAAAAGGAACTGAATAGCTTCTTGAGATAACCGTACAAATTATTCTATGGAGAAAGAATGGGGAAATTGAATTGAAGGGATTCCTCTACTTGGATCTGACAGGACGTCAGTGGGTTAGATAGTGGTCCACAACACCATAATAATTACAAGCAGTGTCTATGTTACAGTCTTTTGAGTAACAGAAATTTGCCCTTACAAAATTAATAAATTGCTGCCCAAAAATTTGAGATACGGAATGTATGGGGGGGGGGCAGGGGTAGGGAGAAAAGTAAATTTTTTTTTCAATTTACATTTCTTGATACTTGCACAGATGACCAGCTTTGTGTTATGGTAAAATGAGATACCACCTTCCAGGTACAGAACCCCCCGTAACGCAGGGGTTGCCTGTATGTGACTATTAACCAAGCTGTCTTCTGTATAAAATATCCTATTTATTTGTTAGTAGTTTAAATCGGTCCTGAGCAATCAAGATGTTTTAAAGCATTTGTAATTCATCATTAATGAAGCTATGTTGCATTTCTCTTGGACAGTGACAGAAATTATGTCAATGTTACGAGTGAGGGCTGGCGATGAAAGAACCATCGTAAGGAAATCAGCCATTCAGGTAGTATGGATGTATAATCATTGTACTGATTATTTGTTCTTATCAGGGTTCTTGTCTTTTAGATGATGAATGAAAAACTGAACTGAGACAAGTTTATTGGATGCGAGTGTGGGAACAAAGAATAGTCCAATCTCTCATGTACACAACTTTTCAATCCACTGGTACCCTCCTAAAGCTTGACGAGTTTCCAAAAACTTGAACTGATGGCTCCATTATCTGTAGATCCACTTCCTTTAAACCCCTTGAATGCAGGCCATTGGGTCCTGGCAATGACCATGTCAACAACGTAGATAGTTACCTTCCCTTGACATTTGGTTGTAATACCATTTCAGAGAACCCCACCATCACCACCTTGAGGGTCACCATATAAATACTGTAGCCACAATAGCAGGGTCAAAAGCTGGATATTCTGTGGCAAGTAACTCTCCTCATGACACCCCAAAGTTTGTTCCAATCAACAAGACACAAGTCAGAAACTTGATGGTATGTGCTCCACTTTTATGTGTGAGTATTGCTTCAACAATACCATGGGACTCACGACTTTCTGGGACAAAACTGCTTCATGGGGAGTCTGTCCAACACCCCAGACATTCATTCGCTCTATTAACATGGCTGCAGCATGTACTGTCTACAAAATGCAATGCAGTTACTCCCTTTGATTAAAAAGCACCACATTTCACTTGGCTCAGTGGAACAGTTGGATGTAATCAATGCAGTAAAGCGCACTCATGTGTAATAGCCACCTTTCCTTTTCCTGCTGCTTTCCAGCCCTGCACTACCACTCTGTCCCCACCCTGTCCTGATTCCTGATGAAGAAGGATTCTTGGCAACAGGCAGCAGAACAGATGTTTCATCTCACCATCGGACCATACTTGCACTCTCCTTGGAGTCTCCTTTTTGGAAGTTTCCATGGTAACCACTGTAGGAGCAGAAGGAAAGAATTGCACAACATGAATCTGCTTTGCCTTGGAGGTCAATTCATTGTCAGAGTAATATGACAGCTAAGGCATCAGCCAAATCGTTTCATAATCAAATACACCACTGCAGTAAGACTATCATTTTTAATAGGAAAAGGATTACCTGATGTATGGTGGGACTGAAGCTTTTGCTTGCATGCCCAAGTGATATGCGTGATATGAGCAAGGTTTCTGGGTGCAGAGTATGCAACGACAGTGGCTGCCATACCAGTGTGACTGCTCTCTGCACATTGAAGAATATTATTTGTCCTTCTCTGATGTGTAGCAAGGCATGACCAGCTGCCTTGACTTGTATGTTGTCCTTTTGGGAAACATGTGGATCCCATTTTAAAACTAAAATGGAAGCACTAAATACCGAAAAGATTCAGTAGGTGAGGCTAAGTATTTCCAGCATTTTTGATTTTCTTTTTATCGTCTGCAGCTTTTTGCATTTTGGTTCCTGTTTTAAAGCTTCCTGAATGTAAATCATTCTAATGCTGTTTCAAACTTGTATCTAATTTTGTGATTTTTTTTTCATTGAACAAGTTCAGATTTGGCACTAGCATTTCGCAGCAATATTTTAACAAACCAAAAATAGATGAGATGCAATTTCTAAGCAGGTTATTACTCACAGATTGTAGTAACCCTATATTCCCCTGCATCAGTGCTATTTAAGGAGCCATCACTCTCCCACATTCTTCGTCCTTATATCTGTGATCTATCAGTGCAAATTCTACTGAAGTACCCTTACAATAAGAGACCAATGTTCTACTTATCTTAATTACTTGCTGTAGCTGCAAGCTAACTTTGGGGAATCCGCATCCAAAAAATACAGTCTCTGAACTCTAGCATCTAATAATCTCAGACAATTATCTCAGTTACCAAGGAGAATAAGCTTTCATTTGACCTCGTACTCCATTTCCATTATTTTAAGTCCCCTCACTTTGTCTATATTTTTTGCAGTTGCTTTCTCTCCTTTTCATTATTTGCTTTCCCAGCAGTCTTTGTGCTGTACTCAGTCCCTTCATCCATCATTACTATAGACTCTACATAGATCAGGCCCCAGCACTAATCCCTGAGTATACCATGATGAAGCTTGCCAATATGAAAGTTAACTGATTATCCTGGTTTCTATTGACCAACCTTTTGTCCATTCTGATATGTTCCCTCAACACTATTTCCTTGTGCTGTAACCTTTATGTAGTGCCTTGTTGAATGCCTTTGTCAATCCAAATGGCACACTCCTTAGACAATTGCAATCAAGAGTGCCTTGCTTACCCTCTGGTTCTTTGGACTTTGATGTGGCTGATAAGGCTAATGTGAGACTTGCAGACTACCGTGGTTGGGGAAGGTGCTTGAAAGAGCAGGTGGATGGGTAGTTTAGAAGGTGGTGCACTCCTTCGTCATGTACACTGGACTTCTATTTGCTCCTGATAAATGTCTGTATGTTTTCAATGCCCTCCTAAATGTGCATTCTCCAATTTTGGCAGTCGTGGACTAGTTATTCCGAAGAGTCAGTGAAGGTGTTGCACTTTTTCCTAGGAGACTTTGAGCACATTCTTAAATCTCTTCCTCTGCACACCTTGTAATTTCTTACTATGCTGGAGCTCTGAATACACTCTGTTTTGGATGTTGGACATGGGAATGACATTGGAACTGTTTGAGTGTAATTGGGGCTTTGGTACTAAAGATGTTAGGAGCGGATGTGATAACTACATCTATGGCTCCCGTACAATTCTTTTTTACTCTCCCTCTCTCTCAAAAAGCTTCTAAAGCAAGGGCTACTGTGCAAAACTAGGTTTGTATACCTCCTAATGTTTTACTACTGCCTCTGCAATGAAAATTGCCATTGATTCATTAATTATTTTAAGGCAAAATCAATGGCAAATACTTTAAATATCATTTTTTGTTTATGATACATGGTGTACATTCTTTCTAATTTTACATAAAACGAATGCATTTGTATTTTCTTTTAACAGCTTTCAACCAGACAACATTTGTACACAGTAAATTGCATGTTGAACACCAGTTAGTGTTTAACTGGTCTTTCAAATCTTGATGTTTAGATATGCTGGTAAATTATTTGTGTATGTACTTGCAGGTGCTTGTAAGCATTTTGAAACAGAACATTGTCTTCTGCACCCAAGATGATCTGTCTGTATTACAAGACCGTTGTCGAGATCCTGCCCTATCTGTCCGCAAGCAAACATTGCAGTCCATCACAGATCTTCTGCTGGTATATCTTCTCTTTACAAAATCTTGTTTTAACTACTGTGAGCTGTGGGATCTGGTTAGTTATAGAGCTAATAAGGGAGGATCACGTTGAGAGAGAAAACATAAAAAATTATTTTGGGACACCTTTCTTTTATACATAACCATTTCATTTCTTTCAAAATGATAAAATATCATTAATTATCAGAATAATCAGGCATGCCAGAATTGGGAGGAATGGGCTTGTGATGTGATA
>JARFYF010000060.1:24596143-24612224 GCA_030265395.1 Rhina ancylostomus | reverse complement strand
TAAGGTGACTGGAGGAAGATATAAGGGGGATGTCAGGGGTAAGTTTTTTACACAGAAAGTGGTGGGTGCATGGAATACACTGCCGGCAGAGGTTGTGGGGTCAGATACATTAGGGACATTTAAGAGACTCTTAGACACATGAATGATAGAGGGCTATGTGGGAGAGAAAGGTTAGATAGATCTTAGAACAGGATAAAATGTCAGCACAACGTCATGGGCCGACAGGCCTGTACTGTGCTGTAGTGTTCTATGTTCTATCTCCCCTCATTCTCCTGCGCTCCAGGGAATGAAATCCTAACCTATTCAACCTTTCTCTATAACCCGGGTCCTCAAGTCCTGCCAACATCCGTGTAAATTTTCTCTGCACTCTTTCAAGCTTATTGATATCTTTCCTGTAGATAGGTGAACGGAAATTTACACAATACTCTAAATTCGGCCTCACCAATGTCTTGTACAGTACATTACATAACATCCCAACTCCTGCACTCAGTGCCCTGATTTATGAAGGCCAATGTGCCAAAAGCTCTCTTTACGACCCTATCTACCTGTGACTCCACTTTTAAGGAATTATAGATCTGTATTCCCAGGTCCCTTTGTTCTACTACACACCTCAGAGCCCTATCATTCACTGTGCAAGTCTTACCTGGTTTGTCCTCCCAAAGTGCAATACCTCATACTTATCTGCATTCTTAAAATTTAAAGCAAGTGTTTTATTATTTACAGGTACAGAAAAAGAATTTCGTAGAAAACATCATTCCTATTGTATCATCCTTGAAGAGCCAACTGGAACAGAAGCACATCCCAGCACTGAAGGATCTCATGCATTACTTGCGAGTAAGAGATTTCTGTCAATTATTATTCTCTGAGGATATCTAAGGGAGCTTCACCATTTCTCAATAATCCTCAAGTTAAAAATGTGCAGCCATATTAATTTGGGTAATTTTGTTAACATCAGTTTACTTATGTAAGAGTTCTTGGACAGACAGATGGATGCGATTTATTTATGATCTAAATGATATTTTAAACTTGAATTATTCATCTATCCATTCTTACTCCAATAGGGTTTACTTTTTTAAAAAAAAGGCATTTAATTTCTGGTTGAAATAGAACTTAAAGGCACATGAATTAGCCCTCAAGTCCCTCCCAAATGTAGTGACCTACCTCAAGAGGTGGTTCTGTAATTGGAATAATTCTGTAATGAGGTTGCATGCCGTAAATGTTACCAATGTTTTGCTTACCAGCTGCAGGCTACATTTCCCAAGGCTTGAGTAACCCAGCAGCTGAAGGGAAGTGACAATACATTGATGATTGATTGAAGTGTTTGTCTTGATTATATTTCTTGTAAGCCAAGCATTAGGACTGATTTCTTTACCCAGTCCTCTCCTTGCCCATCCTCCAAAGTTCACCAGTTCTCTCTTACTGGGGATTGCAGTTCCTCTCCCCCATCCCAAATTTAGTAAATAGTAAAAATTGGGCACAGACCATAGGGGGTTTATTTTGCTCTGATTCTTAAATGCATCAGCACCATTTAGCTCAGTAGATCGGCAGGTCGCCTATTCTGTTGGACTTGGCTTACTGTCGAACTGCATTAGTAGTTAGAAGTTGAGGTGCAGATTCAATTGAAGTTTACATTGTGCTGCCTTGAGGTAGAGTCATACAGCATGGAAACAGGCCCTTCAGCCCAACTGGTTCATGCTTACCGACATGCCCATCTAAGCTAGTTCCATTTGCCTGTGCTTGGTCCTTATCCCTCTAAACCTTTCCTATCCATGTACCTGTCCAAGTGCCTGTTAATCTACTTTTTTTAAGCACTTCCTCTAGCAGCTCATTCCATATATGGATCACTCTCTGGGTGAAAAAGTTGCCCCTCAGGTTCCTATTAAATCTTTCCTCTACGCTGATTCATCTTCTCAAAACACAACACCTCACACTTATCTGAATTAAACTCCATTTGCCAAAAAATTGGAGTATTGTGTTAAAAACTATTGGTGAATATCACTTGTGCATCTCTGGAAGTATACACATTGGTTCTCCAGCAGAACACCAGCCTCCTTGAGTTTTGCTCTTAATATTATGTATGTTTTGTTTTCCCTAGGAAGTAATGCAGGATTATCGGAATGAAGTCAAGGACCTTTTTGCTGCTGATAAGCAGCTTACAGCTGAGTTGGAATATGATCTTAAAAAATATGAAGAACAGGTTGCTCAGGAGGAGGAGAAGAGGGAGCATGTGTCAGCAAGTGGACCTGTGGTATGCTTTCACCTCTGTGGTCTTTTTGATTAATTACACTCCCATTGAGCGTAATAGAATGGGTTAGTTTGTTAAATGCCTTGTATAAGTCCAAGCAAAACAAATTAATTCAACATTTTCAAAACATTTCTTCATGAGAAAACTTTCAAATGAAACAATAAACCTTTGTTCATAATTTGGTAAGTTAGTTATGGATATTGTAAGGCTTTTCCTTGAAGAAAGGTGTTTTTATATTCAGTAAGAATGCTATCTGTTAATGATCTGGATGACGGAATTGACTGCATTGTAGCCAGTTTGCGGATGATACAAAGATAGGTGGAGGGGCAGGTAGTGTTGAGGAAGTAGGGAGTCTGCAGAAGGACCCGGACAAGTTGGGTGAATGGGCAAAGAAGTGGCAGATGGAATACAGCATAGGGAAGTGTATGGTCATGCACCTTGGTAGAAGGAATTAAGGCATAGACTATTTTCTAAATGGGAAGTGAATTCAGAAATTGGAGGTGCAAAGGGACTTGGGAGTCCTAGTGCAGGATTCCCTAAAGGTTAACTTGCAGGTTGAGTCAGTAGTAAGAAAGGCAAATGCAGTGTTAGCATTCATTTCAAGAGGGTTAGAATATAAAAGCAAGGACATAATGCTGAGGCTTCATAAGGCGTTAGTCAGACCATATTTGGAGTATCGTGAGCAGTTTTGGGCCCCATATCTAAGGAAGGATGTGCTGACGTTGGAGAGGATCCAGAGGAGGTTTACAAGAACAAGGAGTGTTTGATTGCTCTGGACCTGTACTCGCTGGAGTTTAGAAGGATATGGGGGGAATCTCATTGAAACCCACTGAATTTTGAAAGGCCTGGATATAGTGGTCGTGGAGAAGATGTTTCCAGTACTGGAAGAGTCTAGGACCAGAGGGCACAACTCAAAATAGAAGGATGTCCCTTTAGAACAGAGATGAGGAATTTCTTTTGCCAGAAGGTGGTGAATTTGTGGAATTCATTGCCACGGACAGCTGTGGAGGCCAAGTCATTGGGTATATTTAAAGCAGAGGTTGAAAGGTCCTTGATTATTAAGAGCGTCAAAGGTTACAGGGAGAAGGCAAGCGAATGAGGTTGAGAGGAAAAATAAATCAGCCATGATCAAATGGTGGAGCAGACTCGATGGGCCAAATGGCCTAATACTGCTCCTATATCTAATGGTCTTATTTCATATTTTTGTCTGTCTTTACAGTTATCACCAAGACTTTCACCTGCAGCCCAGTCTGCTGTACCTGTTGGATCTGAAGCCCCATCTCCTGGTACAAAAATGGTCCAATCTATAACCCCACAGCTGAGGACCCCCATTTCAGCATATGGGATTCTTACACCTAAAACAGGAATACTGCAAACACCTAAGTTCAGAAATCCCAGGTACAATAACTAAATGCTTTTTGTAGTTTGCATTTCAGTAATGTTTTTACAGCATTGTGGATTTACTACTGAAAATCTGCCACTGGATGTAGTGAATGATGAATGAATCTGATACAAACAAGATTGGCTACTTTAATCTAAGCCTTTTGTCTTTTGACTTTAATCTTAAGCCTTTTGTAATTGTTCTGATTATAAATGAATAATGAAACTGTACCTTGATAATTTCATTGAATTGAGGAGTGTTACATGTTCCAACTGTATGTTTTTGCATCCCAGCACTGAAACCTAACCGCTGATGGTCAGTAACCAAAAGCCAACGTAACACAACTGCTAGATATTGTAGTACACAACTGTAAATGTTTTATAATTCAATAGCCATCATTGCAAGGTGTTTTATTAAATTGTAAGTGGTTAGTGAGGTGCAGTAATTCCTGCATACAGAAGATGCTGGGAGCCCTCAGCATATCCATAACAGCTGTTGGAAAGAGAATCAGAGTTAACATTTTGGGTCAGAAATGGGAGAGAGAGTGAAAGGTTTTGGTTTCATGGAAAGTGGGTGAGGGATGGATAGGACAGAGGAAATATAGGCCGAGGCCAGGGTTGCTATGGCACAAGATTGTAGAAGTCACCCAGTCAATGGATTAACGGGGGCAGTTGGAGAGTGAAAATGCAGTATGCTAGGTAAGAAAGGAAAAGGTACAAGGACAGGTGTTGCACCTCCTGCAGTTGCACGGGAAAGTGCCATAAGAAGGTGCCCACCATCCTTCCAGTTGAAGCTGTGATTTACTTGCACTTACTCCAATCTCGTGCATTGCACTTGGTGTTCAGTAGTGGTCTCCTCTACACTAGAGAAACCAAATCCAAATTGGGTGACTACTTTGCGTTCAGTCTTCAGTTTAGCCCAGTTGCCTGCCACTTTAATTCTCCATCCCACTCCCTTTCTGACTAATCTGTATGTGGACTCCTGTTCCATTAAAACAAGGCCCAAAGTAAACTCCTCTTCCATCTGGGCACATTGCAGCCTTCTGGGCTCAATATCGAATTCTACAACTGCTTTCTGTCTCTTTCAGAGCTGCTGCTTCTGCTATAAGTCATCCATTTGTGATTTTGACTGTTTTTCTCTGCATTAGTATAGCCTGACCTGCTGGGCAACATGTAACACAAACAAAGAAATATAATCTTCCTTCATCTGCCCCATTAATCCATTTGACCTGGTCTCACCCCATCACAGATGTTCCCTTAGTCCTATCCATCCTTTCTGCAACTTAAAATTACTTTATTATCTCTCTTTTCCCGTTCTGATGCAGCTTCTCTGACCTGAAACATTAACTCTGTTTTTCTTTTTGACATATGCTGCCTGACCTGCTGAGTGTTTCCACTGTTTTCTGTTATTTGTTCAGTTTCTTTCCATTTCATGTCCAGCTAAACATGTCGTGCTCTCCCATTTTGTAACCTTTACACTCCTTGGTTTGTATTCCTGTTCTCCAACTGCCCTCGTCTCATAGCTTGTGTTCATTTTCTCACTGTAACTGCCTCCATTAACTTGCCACTCAATGACCTCCACAACTCATCCCCACCACAACTCATCCCCACCACAACCCTTCTCAGAGATGTTCCCTCTGTCACATTTCAACCCTTGCCCACCTTCCCTGCAACTTAAAACAAACTTGGTTTCTTTCTTTCCTGGTTCTGACCAAGGTTCTTTGACCTGGAACGTTAACTGTTTCTCTTTGCACAGATGCTGCCTGACCTGCTGAGAGTTTCCAGCATTTTCTGATCGTTTTCAGATCTCCAGCATCTCTTTTTTTAAAATTTTCATTTACTAAGTCTTGAGTGCAATGTGACCATAAGCTTTCATTTCCATAAGTGGACTTCTTCCTAAATTGACAAAACCAAAACAGCATAATCTGGTAAGACGCAGAGGGAATCACTGATTCATGTAACGTGCGCTTTTACTCCTTGATCAAATGGACATTTTTGGGTTCATTGAAGCATTTAAAAAAACAGAAGACTTAGCAACTTGCATTTATAATCTACAGATCCATGTCTGTAAGTACTGTGGCTATTCTAAATTCTGCTAAGAAGGCAGTGGAATTGAGCCAGAAAAGAGGCACCACTGCAAGAAGCAACAACGTAACTCGGAAGCATGCTGGTGCTACAGGTGGGTCAATTTGGTGAGGTTTTTGTTAATTTTGTTGCTTTCTGATTGCTTTCTAGCATGCTCTGCGAGAGCATAGATCAAACAGTATAGTTGTGCACAATGGTTATAAAATAGTGTGGAATGGTTAAACAACAAACTTCCATAGTACATTTGAAATGTTTGCCTTCATAGGCCGAGGCACTGAGTATAAGAGTTGGGACGTCACTTTGCAGTTGTTCAAACATTGATTACACCACTCTTGGAGTATTGTGCATAGTTCTGGTTGCCACGCTACAGGAAAGATGTGGTAGCAATAGAGAGTGCAGAAGAGATTTAGGTTATCACTGACGTATGTCATGAAATTTGTTCTTTTGCAGCAGTAGTACAGTGCAAGACATAAAAATGTGATGGAAATAAATAGTGCAAAAGAGGAATGATGAGGTTGGGTTCATGGATCATTCAGAAATCTGACAGCCGAGGGGAAGAAGCTGTTCCTGAAACGTTGAGTGTGGGTCTACGGGCTTCTGTACCCCCTCCCCGATGGTAATGTGAAGAGGGCATGTCCCAGGTGGTGAGGGTCCTTAGTGATGGATGCTGCCTTCTTGAGGGACTGCCTCTTGAAGATGTCCTCAATGGCATGGAGGGGTGTGCTGGTTGAGTCTACAGCCCTTAGCAGCTTCTTTCAATCCTACACATTGGAGCCTCCATACCAGGTGGTGATACAACCAGTCAGAATGCTCTCCACTGTACATCTGTAGAAATTTGCAAGAGTCTTTGGTGACATACCAAATCTCCTCAAACTCCTAATGAAGCCACTGGCGTGCCTTCTTCATGATTGCATCAATGTGTTTGGGCCCAAGGTAGATCCTCAGAGATGTTAATGCTCAGGAACTTCACCAGGATGTTACCTGGAATGGAGGGCTGTAGACACTGGGTAGGCTGGTTTTATTCTCACTGGAACATACAAGGCTGAGGGGTGACGTGAAAGATGTTTACAGAATTTTGAGGGGCATAGATAGGACGGATAGTCAGAGTCTTTCTTCCCAGGGCAGGGGAGTCTAGAACTAGAGGGCACAGGTTTAAGGTGTGAGGGGTAAAAGTTAAAGGTGATCTGAGGGGTAAGTTTTTCACATAGAGGGTGGTGAATATCTGGACCGAGCTGCCACAGGATGTAGTCGAGGCAGATACTATTACAATGTTTAAAAGGCATTTGGAGAGATATTTGGTTAGGAAGGAAATGGGGGGGGATACAGGCCTAATGTGGGCAAATGGGATTAGCGTAGATATGCATCACAGTTGGCATGGATGAGGTGGGCCATAGGGGCCCATCTCTGTGCAGTACATTTCTTTGATTTCCATTGAATATATTATTGCTTCAATAATGTGTATACAAGTCCAGCTCATTTAAGCATTTCTATATTTTTCTTCCTCGAGAATGAGACAATAAAACAAAGGTTAGTGACTATTCTGATGGTGTACTATTGACTGACAGGTCAGCAGGCTACAGGTTGGTAAGTTGGTCAGTGTAATGGCGATGGAATTTAATCCTGATAAGTGTGAGGTGGTACATCTGGGAGGACTAATGAGGATACACAGTGAATGCTGGGGCCCTAGAGGGCTTTGAGGAGCAGAATGACCTGGTGTAAGTGCAAGGATTCCCAAATGATGCAACACTGGTTGATGAGGTTATGAAGAAGGCATACAGGATACTTGCCCTCATTAGCAGGGCCATAGAATACAAGAGCAAGGGAGTTATGGTACAACTTTTACAAACCATTAGTTAGGCCACGGCTGGAGTACTGTGCACAGTTCTGGTCGTCACGTTATCGGAAGGATGGGATTACATTGGAGAGGGTACAGAGAAGATTCACTAAGTTGCTTGGGATGGAGTTTTTCAGTTCTGAGGAGAGATCACTTGGGCTGGGCTTCTTTTCCTTGGAGCAGAGGAGGCTGAGGAAAGATATGTTGGAGGTGTACAAAATTATGAGGGGCACAGAGTAGATAACAGGAAACCTTTCCCTACACCAGATAAATTAAAAACTAGAGGCATAGGTTTAGAATAAGGGGAAAGAATTTTAGAGAAGGTGAAAGGAAGAACTTTCTCATCTCGGATGTTGGAACCTATTACACTCTGCTGGCTGGGTGGTGACCACATTTAGGAAATATCTAGGCAAGCACTTGAATTGTCAAGGCAGAGAAAGCTATGGACCAAGTGCTGCTAAATGGGATTAATATAGATGGCAGCATGACATAGTGGGCTGAAGGGCCTGTTTCTGTACTGTGACTCTAAGTCATGTGTACTTTAGGTTGAAAACTAGTGTGCCATAACGTGCTTGGGTCTGGAGAATAAATGAGGCAGCTGAGATTATCTTTGAAGAGTTGATTGGATAAATCTTTGAAAGAGAAGCAAAACGCAGAGAGTAGTTTTGAATCACAATTACAAAAAGCTGGTAGAGATGGTGTTGAAATGGCTTCCTTGTCTACTGTAAACTTCTGTTCTGTACAATTTTTGTAGTGATGCTGACCCCTCTTTGATTGCAATAATAATTAAAATGGTGCCAATTGTTACTGTTGGGGCCTGCAGTTGGCAATTTATATATAAGGGACTCTAGCATGAATAGGGGAGCATGTTAGTTCATAAAGTTGCATGAATTCTGCAATGAAGGCTGGTGTTTTTAGGGCAGTTAGAAAACTATACTAAATAATTGGGATGTGGGATTAATATTAATACTTTAACTGGGCAATGAAAAATTGTGTTGAATGTTTGTTTAACCACTGCGCTCTCTATAAAGTTTCATTGCAGGGTTCAGGAGAACGTGCAAAGTCGGATGCTACATCGACCAATACGTCAAGAACTGAACGAGCTATCAGTACTCCAGACTGTAAGTGATCATAAGGTTTTAAAACAGTAAACCTGCCTGGATGGAATGCAGCACTGGAAACAATGAGAACGAAAGCTCTTTCCAAAGGTGCTGTCTCAGTGCAATCAGCTGTCTGCATTCACAGGATGCTTTGACAGCTGATCCCTGCCCCCACCCTCGCCAGTTATCAAATGTCACTGAAAGTGAATTGTCATAAACGTACGTAAACACCTGAAAACCATTAAGCATTTTTTAAAAAGACAATACAAATTAATTATTTTTAAAAGGAAAACTCTTAAAGCAAACCACACACCAAAGAGTTAAAACACTTAAACCAATGTTAGTCGAACAAACATGCATACATACTGGGAGCAGACATAGAGTAAGTCAGATCCCTTCAAGCCTGTTCCTGCTCTTCAGTGAGATTATGATGATCTGATGTAACTTCAACTCTACGTTCCCTTCTACCCCAATAGCCTTTCACCTCCTCACCTTAATATTCAAGGACTCTTTGAGGAAGAGAGTGACAAAGTCACACAACCCTCTGACAGAAAAATATTCACTTCATATTTCTCTCCCTTGTTCCCTATCTCTCTCCACCTCTTAGTTCTAGATTCTCCCACAAAAGGAAACATCCTCTCCGCACCCACACTGTCAAAACTCCTCATCATGCTGTACGTTTCAATCAAATCATTTCTCAACGTTCTGCTCCAACAGACACAAGCCTACTCTGTCCGATTTGGACAAGTTTGCAGTTTTTGGGTTCTTCTGTGAAGACTTGCTTCATTTGTTGGAACTCCAGTATGAATTAGCTGTGTACTTGTAGGTTCTTGAGAAGTAGCCAATTTTGTGTAAACAACAATGAGGTTTCACATGGTCCATTGTAAATGGCAACCTAGTACTATTCGGAGCATTGGTATCGATCCTTCGTAGTTTCTCTATAATAATTATGAATTATACCTTGAATACTTTGTCTTTTCTAAACAGGCAATATAACATGTAAAGTTCATTATTTACATAACCATGGGATATAAATGCAAAAGTTCAGCAATCTCATCCTTTGATTAAGAGTGACTCACCAGCTTGTCTCTGTAGCTTTATTTGGGATTGTGGTGAAAACCAACTTTAAAAATAAAACTTGGGGATTTAGTTCTTGTAATGAGTATCTGGTAGTTGCCATTTTCTGTGTAATCCTTTGTCTGTTAATGTTAAAGTTCTTTTTCAATGAATGGGGTTGGTAGTGCGGACTCAAGACTGAGATGATATTTCTTAGTTGTTCCTCCTTAATTGGACTCTAAATAGGTACATAGCCAAATAACGTGTTGTTGATTGTTATCACTGAAGCCTCTGTGATATATATGGGTGGTCAAACCCAAACCAGGAGGTAGGAGGAGGAAATTGGGGAAAAAGACTAACATTTCAGTCATTGAGTGAGTATGAGCTGAGAACTGGGCAGAGAATAGTCGCGTTTAACCTGAATCCTATTGGGTGTTGTTCCTTTGCATAAATCACCCTATAATTGTATTACTAATTAAAATAGTGCCAATTGCTACTGTTGGGACCTGCAGTTGGCAATTTCCATATAAAGGACTCTAGCATGAATAGGGGAGCATTTTAGTTCATAAAGCTGCATGACTTCTGCAATGCAGGCTGGTGTTTTTAGGGCAGTTAGAAAACTATACTAAATAATTGGGATGTGGCATTAATATTAGTCCTTTTATCTTGGCAATGAAAAATTGTGTTACATGTTTGTGTAACCAGTACTCTCTCTAAAAGTTTCATTGCAGGGCTCAGGAGAACGTGCAAAGTCAGATGCTTCATTGGCCAATACCTCAATGACTGAACGAGCTATCAGTACTCCAGACCGTAAGTGATCTTAAGGTTTTAAAACAGTAAACTTGCCTGGATGGAATGCAACACTGGAAATAATGAGAAGGAAAACTCTTTGCTGTGGTCTCTGACCACTAATAGGAGCACAGGCTGGTTCAGCAATGTCCTTCAATGGAGAAAGCGTGCAGTTCTAACCCATTATACTCTTAATGGTTTCATGAAATGGCCTAACAAGTCACTTGGTTCATGGGGAGCGATGCTCAAGATTCTTTAAATGAATAAATCGAACAAAAAGTACTACTGCCATCCATTGGCAAACAGATTTGTACATTTACACAATCAAGCCTCCCCCAAACATAAACATTGAGGCTGAATTGAGATTTATTTTCAGATGTATATTACAGCTGCAAAACATGGTCCATTTTCTAATGAAGCTCCAGATAGAGTCCGGCTCCAGTCTGTATGAGCAGCTGTTTACCAAATGTATCCGGTTTCAAAGTTGGTTTAAAGTACTAAATAAGGAGAAACACTTCTGTAAGTTGCCCTTGCATTCAAGTCTCCACTCCGGCGGATAAATTAAATTTAACAAGTGCTGTAGATTATTCAACATGAGTTGTCAGAACACTCTGTCCTGGACCACACTTTCTTCCAAAACGGCATGGGACATAGTCTTCTGTGGGAAGCATGCCTCTCAGCACATTTGGCATAGTGTGGTGCAACAAAGGTGCTGTCTCAGTGCAATCAGCTATCTGCATTCACAGGAAAGCTTTGACAGCTGATCCCTGCTCCCACCCTCACCAGTTATCAAATGTCACTGAAAATGTATTGTCAAAAACATATATAAGCACCTGAAAACCATTAAGCATTTTTTTAAAAAGACAATACAAATTAGTTATTATTTTTAAAAGGAAAACTTTAAGCAAACCACACACCAAAGAGCTAAAACACTTAAACCAATGTAAGTTGAACAAATGTGCATACATACTGGGAGCAGACGTATAGTAAGTCACATCCCCTCAAGCTGTTCCTGCTCTTCAGTGAGATTATGATGATCTGATGTAACCTCAACTCTACGTTCCCTTCTACCCCAATAGTCTTTCACCTCCTCACCTTGCTAAGAATATTCAAGGACTCTTTGAGGAAGAGATTGACAAAGTCACACAACCCTCTGACACAAAAATATTCACTTCATATTTCTCTCCCTCCACCTCTTAGTTCTAGATTCTCCCACAAAAGGAAACATCCTCTCCACACCCACACTGTCAAAACTCCTCATCATGCTGTACGTTTCAATCAAATCATTTCTCAACGTTCTGCTCCAACAGACACAAGCCTACTCTGTCCGATTTGGACAAGTTTGCAGTTTTTGGGTTCTTCTGTGAAGACTTGCTTCATTTGTTGGAACTCCAGTATGAATTAGCTGTGTACTTGTAGGTTCTTGAGAAGTAGCCAATTTTGTGTAAACAACAATGAGGTTTCACATGGTCCATTGTAAATGGCAACCTAGTACTATTCGGAGCATTGGTATCGATCCTTCGTAGTTTCTCTATAATAATTATGAATTATACCTTGAATACTTTGTCTTTTCTAAACAGGCAATATAACATGTAAAGTTCATTATTTACATAACCATGGGATATAAATGCAAAAGTTCAGCAATCTCATCCTTTGATTAAGAGTGACTCACCAGCTTGTCTCTGTAGCTTTATTTGGGATTGTGGTGAAAACCAACTTTAAAAATAAAACTTGGGGATTTAGTTCTTGTAATGAGTATCTGGTAGTTGCCATTTTCTGTGTAATCCTTTGTCTGTTAATGTTAAAGTTCTTTTTCAATGAATGGGGTTGGTAGTGCGGACTCAAGACTGAGATGATATTTCTTAGTTGTTCCTCCTTAATTGGACTCTAAATAGGTACATAGCCAAATAACGTGTTGTTGATTGTTATCACTGAAGCCTCTGTGATATATATGGGTGGTCAAACCCAAACCAGGAGGTAGGAGGAGGAAATTGGGGAAAAAGACTAACATTTCAGTCATTGAGTGAGTATGAGCTGAGAACTGGGCAGAGAATAGTCGCGTTTAACCTGAATCCTATTGGGTGTTGTTCCTTTGCATAAATCGCCCTATAATTTGGCACAAAATGTCAACTGGGTTTTTTAAAATAAAGTACAACCATGACCTCCCCACCAACTCCCAAATGAACTGTAACTGGGCTGGATTCAGAGTTAGAAATGTTCCAAATTCATACAGTAACTACAATCTTTATATAACTTTTAATTTGTTTTCTTTCAGGAACAATTGACAATGTGACCTTTGGTGCAGGAGTCAGCTACATTAGTATAACTCAAACCCCAGCAATTGAAAATGGTAAGTCACAATGTGCTTAACTGCACTTTAAGATGTAAATTATTGTACATTCCTTGCAGATTTTGTGTTTTTCAATTACGTGCTTGTTTAATTTTAACCCTTTGATACAAAGTTGGGGAAGAGAACTTTGAAGCTTCTTTCTTAGGTGGTTGAGGCTGGTGAGGCATCTGTTCACCAGTATCTGTAGGGAAGGAAGCCTGCCATGCTTGCTCTGTATTGACTGACATGTGTCTTCAAGACCACCAATGTGATTGACTCTGAACAGTGTCCTCAGTTCAGGATCAGTTCAGCTTGGATAATAAATGTTGTCTTTGCTACCACCGTTGCATCCCATAACACTCAATGTAAATGGTTAAATGGGAACCTAAAAAATTTCTGTCCACATATAAATTGTAAGTGGGCGGGTTGTACCTGTTAGGGACAAAGAAGGCGATCAAGTGTAGAGGGGTTGGAAAATGTTCGTCCACTTACCACCAAATGATTAATGAAGGAAACGGATGCTGAAAGAATATCATTAGGAGCCGAGCTGGTGGAAATTGATAGGCAAGATGTAGTGGACAGGCTGGCTCTGCTTAAGTGTAGATAAGTCACTTAGCATGCCAGATCGCCAAGTAGAATTTGACTGGAGACAGCACAAGAGTTTGTCAGAATCTTCCAGTCTCCTTTTGAATATCGGGGAGGAGCTGTAAAGACTGAGACGAGGACAGATGTCTTCTCTCAAAGGGTTGAGTGTCTGGAATTAGTTGTAGATAAGTTTAGGGAAAATTCCAGAGCATTTTGTAAGTATATTAAGAGGAAAAGGGTAATCAGGGAAAGAGTAGGGACTACGAGGGACCAAAGTGGCAAATTATGAGGAGCTGGGGCAATGCAAGTGAGGTGAGAAATGAATACTTCTCATCTGTATTCACTGAGGAAAAGAACATTGCAGTCTGATGATACGTATCGCAAGTTGCTGTGGGAAACGAGGAAGGAGATTGCTGAAAAATATTTTAAAATCTTCACTGGCTACAGATAAGGTGTCAGATAACTGGAGGACAAGCAACAGTTAAGCCAGGTAATTATAGGCGGGTCCAACAGGTTAGAGCCCTTGGGATCCCAGAAGTTGACTTGTTAGTACGAGGCAGAGGTTGATCTTGGAGAGTTGTTTTTGTGATTGGAAGCCTGTGACCAGTCGTTTACACAAGAATCAGTGCAGGGGCCCCTGCTGCTTGTTATATACATTTAATGATCTGCATATGAATGTAGAAGATATGAATAATAAGTTTGCAGAAATCTAAGGATCCCTGAAGATCCTGCACAAGTAGACGTGGTGAAGAAGGCACACAGGATAAGTGCCTGCATTAGTTGTGGTATATATAAAAGCAGGGAGGTTATGCTTCTATTTGCCACAGTGTAGAATAGACTGGAGAAGATGAGAGGGATTAATCAGAATGTTGCTAGGATGGAGCATTTCACTTATGAGGACAGACGGGATGTATTGGGTTTGTTTTCCTTGGGGCAGAAGCTGAAGGAGGACCCGATAAAGTTTATAAAATTAAGAGGTATTGATAGGTAGATGGTAGGTAACTTTTGCCACAGCAGAGGTGTCTAAGACTAAAGATTTAGAGTGAGAGGTAGTGGTTTAGGGAAGATTTGAGGAAGACTTTCTTCATGCAGAGGGTGATTGGAGTCTGGAACGCCCTGCCCAAATGGCTGGGGAAGGTGGGCACTCACAAAATATAAGAAATATCTACAGTAGATAAGCACTTCAGTTGATAGAGAAGGCTATGGACCAAGTGCTGGTAAATGGGAATAGTATAGAGGGGTACTTGATAGACTGGATAGAGAAGGAGTTGCATAGCATTACTCTATGAGAGACTGAATGCTCGAATATATTGAAAACTCAGACAGATTTTTAATCATTAAGGGAAGCGAGGTTGTGGGGCTAGGGCAGGACTTGAAGCAGATTTGATTAGCCACAATTTTAATCAAATGGCAGAGCTGGCTCAGGGAGCTGAATACTAGAGAAACAAAGGACTGCAGATGCTGGAATCTAGAGGAAAACACCATGATGCTGGAAGAACTCAGCAGGCCAGGCAACATCTGTGGAGAAAAGCAGGCGATCAACGCCCTGACCCGAATCATTGACTGCCTGATTTTCTCAAGGGGCCAAATGGCCAAATCCTGTTCCTATTTCTTATGCGTTCCAAAAGATGCCCATAAATGTCTGACACTGCATCTCTACTGACCGATCTCTTCACCAGTTCACTTCACCTGGTTCTGCTTGCATGCCTTTTCATGCCCTTAAGTAAAATTCAAAATAGTTGTCTTCATTCTTTATTCCCCTACATTGACTGTAAAATTCAAACATTTTCTCTCCACTCAGTCCACAAGGTGTCCTGAGCTTCCAGTTTAGTTCTGCATCCCTCTCCCCTTCTAAGTTGTTACAGCAAAGTCCAACATAATTTCAAAAAAACACCTCATTCTCCATCCAGGCTCAGTTCAACCTTCCACAATGAACATTCCAGTCAGCAATTTCAGATGACCAGCAATTCCAGTCTTTTTGCCTCATTTTCCAGCAGTCAGGTTCTGTGAACAATGTCAGAATATCCCAGCCCCATTACCCCTTTTGTCATTTAATCTCTCCTGCCCCTCCCCCTGTCCTGGACCTTTCTGTCTCCCCACTCCACCACCATCCCTTTTTTCTGCATCTTAAAATGGTTTTAGCTGTAACTTGTCCCAGTTTGGGTGAAAGATCATTGGCCTGAAATATTAATTTGTTTTTTCTCTCTCCACTCATGCTGTCTGAACTAAATGAGTAGCATCTGATTTATTAAAGAGTAACCCTTGGTTAGGGCATTGATACTTGGTTTGTTCTACAATTACTATACTAAACATATGATGACATGTTTATTTTAATATAACGTACCCTTAGCTGAAGTGTAGGCAATGAGAATGGAACGCTTCCACATTTCTTAATGAGAGGATGAATTGTTCTTCCATACTATCATATGAAAAAACCTTTTGCTATATAGACAGCAAAACTGGAGTTTGGCATAAAATTTAAAATGACACATGAACACAACTTGAGGCTGAGTATATATTAGTTTAAATCTCTAAGATGAAATTCATTGAATCTGCTCAGGATGTTAATTTTGTTAATGCCAGTATGAACCTGTTAATTGTAGCACGATGAGTAAGGAAGTATTGATGAAGCTCTATGGGGCACTGGTGAGGCCTCATTTGGAATATTGTGTGCAGTT